>CAIGRF010119880.1:9315-23678 GCA_903798235.1 Fraxinus ornus | reverse complement strand
ATTTTCTTTAACACTCCCCCTCAAGTTGGAGTGTATGTTGATGACACCCAACTTGCTGAGTAAGTCTTCGAATTGTGTGGAGCTTAGAGGCTTGGTGAATAAATCTGCTAGTTGATCTATACTTCGAATGTAGGCCGTTCGAGCCATTCCCTCTAAAATCTTATCAGTACCAAGTGACAATCTATCTCTATATGTTTGGTTCGCTCATGGAATACGGGATTTGATGCTATGTGTATAGCTGCTTGATTGTCACAAAATAAGCTGACTGGTTGTGTGTAATTTACTCTTAAATCCTTCAAAATGTTTCTCAACCATGTAATCTCGCATCATGTGGTGGCCATAGCACGATACTCTTCTTCGGCACTCGAGCGTGATACTGTGGTTTGTTTCTTGGTCCTCCAAGAAACTTTTGCTTGGCCAAGTAAAATGCAATAGCCTGTAGTTGATCTCCTTATGTCCTTGCAACGAGCCCAATCTGCATCACAAAATGCTCGCAATTGAAGCGAACCTGTGGATGGTAAGAGGATGCCTTGTCCTAGTGTTCACTTGATATATCTGAGTACTTTATGAGCTGCTTCCATGTGTGGTTCTCGTGGTTTGTCCATAAATTGGCTCAATATATGTACAGCATAAGTCAAATCTGGCCTTGTTATTGTTAAGTAGATTAACCTCCCAACCAATCTTCTGTACAATGAAGCATCATCCAAGAGGTTTCCAACTGATTGTGTGAGAGACATATTCTGTTCTACAGGAAATCGAGAAGGCTTAGCACCCAAGAATCCAGTATCATCCAAGATTTCCAAGGTATATTTACGCTGTGATAAAGAAATTTCATGTCTTGATCTTGCAACTTCTATGCCAAGAAAATATTTAAGTTGCCCCAAGTGTTTGAGTTTGAATTGCTTGGATAGGAAGAGCTTGGTATTCTCTATATCCTGTAGATTGTTTCCAGTCAAAATTACATTATCAACATATACAAGTAATGCTAGGAAGTTACCTTGATGACATCGGACGAATAAAGAGTAATCAGACCGAGATTGGTGAAAGCCAGCGCACTTGAGTGCAGTGGATAATTTGATAAACCATTGTCTAGAAGCCTGTTTTAAACCATACAATGATTTATGAAGTTTGCAAACACGAGTCTCCCCCTTTCGTCTGAAACCAGGAGGCAAGGACATGTATACCTCTTCATCAAGATCACCGTGTAAGAAGGCATTGTTGACATCTAATTGATGTAAGTGCCAACCATCCAAAGCGGCCACAGTGAGTAAAATACGAACAGTTACCATTTTGGCCACAGGAGCAAAGGTTTCCCTATAATCAATTCCTTCAACTTGACTAAAGCCCTTAGCCACCAATCGGGCTTTATGTCGTTCGATCATCCCATCATCCCGCAATTTGATTTTATACACCCATTTACATCCGATAGGGCGCTTATGAGAGGGCAAATGAACTAAACTCCAAGTACCATTTGCTTGCAAGGCTATTATTTCTTGTTGCATGGCTTCATGCCACTGTGGAGATTGGACAGCTTCCGAAAAATTGGTAGGTTCTTTAAGTAAAGTGAGTTGTGAAGTAAATATCTTATGAGCATTAGAAAGATGCGTATAAGATAAAGGATGATTTGTACCTGAAGAACGAACCACATTCGTGGATGGCTATGGGGCGGTCCTGGAGGAGAGAGCCATCTCGATGTGGAAGTCCTATAAATAAGTAGGTGGTTTGGTTTGGCGATGTGGACGGTGAGATGGAAAATGTTGTGAAGGTGACATTGTCTCCAATGAGTGATGACAGGGTGGGAAAGAAGAAATTGAGGCGGCGTGTTCTGTAAGGAAGGAGATTTTGGAGAAGATTGTGTGAGGTTGTCGGGCGTAATGGTGGGTGAGATGGGACTTCTTGGAGATGAAGGATATGTGGAGATGGGGGCGGTTTCGTGGGAGGAGAGGAAGGCACGGGAGACGACGTTATTGGTATTTCTAATGGTGATGTGGAAGGTGCAGTTGGTTGGGGTGCATTCTGGAAAGGGAATGTGGCTTCAAAGAAAGTGACATCCCTTGAGACCATGACCTTGTTCTGAGTTAGATCAAAGACACGATAGCCCTTTTGGCTATAAAGATAGCCAAGAAAAACACATCGAGAGGCTCGAGCATCAAACTTTGAGGGGTGTTGTGCATGGGTGGAAATAAAACATAAGCAACCAAATACCCGTAAGTGTGAGTAATTTGGAACTTTGTTGAATAATTTCTCATATGGCGTTTTTCCTTGAAGGAGTGGAGTGGGTGTTCGGTTAATTAAGTGTTTGGAAGTGAGGATAGCATCCCCCTAAAAACGATGAGGAAGACCGGCTTGAATGAGAATAGCCCGTGACATATTTAATAAATGTCTATGTTTTCACTCGACAACACCATTTTGTTGTGGTGTGTTAATGCAACTAGTTTGGTGGATTTGCCTTTATATGCATAAAAGTTTTCAAGTTTGAATTTGGCGCCATTGTCACTACGAATAATTTTCACTTTGGAACTGAATTGATTTTCAACAATGTTGATGAATTTCATTAGGAGGCTTTTAGTGTCTGAGTTGTGTTTCATGAGGTAAGTCCATGTGCATTGAGTGTGATCATCGACGATGGTGAGAAAATATTTAGCGCCGAAAGTGAAGGAATTTTGTAACCTCCCCAAATGTCAATATGAATTAAATCAAAACACTTTGTAGAATTAATAGAGCTAGAAGAAAATGGAAGCCTTGTCTGCTTTGCTAATGGACAAATTAAGCATGGATCGGTAGCACAAGATGTAATCGTAAAATTAGGAAAACAAAATAGCGAAGATACTTTATTCGAGGGGTGTCCAAGAAGTTGGTGCCGAGGGTCGGATTAGATGTCTGGACGTGATGGCATGATTCTTTCTTGGTTCGATCCAGATAGTAGAGGCCCTCCCGCTCAATTCCCGTCCCAATCGTCTTCCCCGAGCGTAGGTCCTGAATGAGACAAACTTGGCTTAGAAAGATGGTCGTACAATGTGAATGAGAAATCAACTTGCTAATAGAAATCAAATTTAAACAAAAATATGGTACATATAACACATTTTCAAGAATTAAGTGAGGAGATAAAATGACTTTCCCAATGTGAGTTACTGGAGCCATGGAACCATTTGGTAATTCCACAGTGTGGTTATGAACAGGTTTTGAATGAGTGAGTAAGTGAGAATTACAAACCATATGATCGGTGCATCCACTGTCCAAAATCCACGTTTCTTTTGTGCCATTAGAGATTAATGAGAGGGCCTTACCTGATAGTTCATCATGAGTAGAGAAATTACCCACATGATTTGCAGAGTGAGATTTATTTTTCAACATGTTGAGAATCTGCTGGCACTCATCTGCTGAAAAGGGAAAGTTCATCTCCCTCCCATTGGTTAAGCGAGACGTGGCTTGATTCCCTTTCGAAAATGATGTGTTAGACTCAAGTTCTGCTGCCTTTTTCTTCTGACAATACTCGATGGTATGCCCCTTTGTACCGCAGAAACTACATTTAATGTGGGTACGACAATTCTTAGTGGTGTGATTGGTTCTGTTACACTTGGAGCATTTCATCTCAATTTCAGGTTCACGAAGGGAATTTCTGACTGCAAAAACAGCACTTTTCAATTGATTATTACCTTTCCCTGTTGTCACCTCCGAGTGTTTCTCATGACGGAGAACTAACGAATACACTTTGTTCACCGTAGGCAATGGGTCTTGTAACAAAACGTTGCTTCGAACACCTGCATAAGATTCGTTGAGTCCCATGAGCAATTTCATGGTTTTCTGTGTTTCTATATATGCAGCCATCTTCTTCACTGATTCACAGGTGCATGGTGGTAATGCGGCTAACTTATCACATTCATCCCATAAGCCTTTCAATTTCGTGAAGACCCCACAGTCATGTTTTCTTGGATACAATCGTGGATTTCATTCTCCACATTAAACAGTTGGACGTCGTTTACATGTGAGAATCGTTCATGTAAGTCGAGCCACATCCTTCTAGCATCCTTGCAATTGATAACACTACTGGCAATCTCCTTGGACATAGATCCCAGCAGCCAAGTTTTAACCAAGTTGTTGCAGCGGTTCCACTGTTGCAATTCATCTCCATCGCCCGCATCAGGTTCCTTTATTGAGCCATCTACGAGCCCCACCTTGTTTTTGACCGTTAAGGCCATTGTCATGGATTGACTCCATGTGCTATAATTGTCCTCGGCCAATGGTTGTGGCACAAGGATGGCGCCGGGTTGATCGGAGTGGTGAAGGTAAAGTTGGTAGTTGGGGTTGTCCCACCTTTTACTTAAAGCCGTGCTCTCTGCCATGGAAGTCGGCTGGAGTTTTTAATCACAATTCTGGTGCCCAGATTTTCAATGCTCTGATGCCATAAAAGTTTCTGTGAAATTTTGTATATATATATTAAATCATTGAAAAGCAAGCAACATATATATACAGAGGTCAACAAAATCAACAACCTGATTTCATTCCTTAACCTATTCCTATAATCTGTGCTTATAAATGGAAAGAAAATATACTGCAATCAATTTACAATATGAGCAGAATCAAGTTTTATTTTCTTTAACATGTGTTTAATTGTTCTGAAGTATGCATTGTTCTTTGCTGATACCGTTAAAAAGAAAAACGTGAAGCCATCTCATTTATGTGCATATATAGAATTTTGGAATTGAAGTTACATTCCTATTTGATCAGAAGGCAGATTCATTTGATTCCTTGCGCAATATTGCATTTTTTGTTATAATTTCACGTACTATTCTAAACTTAAGGCGCAATAAGCTTTATAATATCTATGCATTAAGTTTGACAGAAAGCAATATGTGCATACACGTGTTAATTGCTCTATTAAATGCAATGTTATATATGTTGATACTAAGATGTTGGCATCTTAATAATCGCTTTATTTATGCAAAAGTGATCTGCTTCGCATATGTACTGAAAAGTTATGTAAGTTATTATCCTCTTAACGTGATTAAATTAACAAGTTAAATGCATATGGATAATAGTGTACTTCAATTTTGGAAAATTATTGAATTATAATTGTATAGCCCCTGTTTGTTCTGCATTGTCTTCCAATTAGTAGAATACTTTTGACCGTTTTTGTCAAACACGTGGGCCCCATTATCACACATTTCGGTCAAAAATGACGGCTAGAAAGAGTTGCAACGGTCACATTTCTTATACATTTTTGGAAAAAAATGCAGAACAAACAGGGGCTTAGTGAGAACTAGAATTTAACTATTGTCACATTATTTATGTTCTCATTAAAAATGATTTTTTTTTTTTCAATTGGATATGTGCATACAATTTGCTGTTAAAGATTAAGCTACCATTGGTTGGTATTGCGATATAGACAATCGTTTATTTAACATATAGCCTCAATTAATTTGATAAAATTAAGTGAGATGATTTGTGCAAAATGATTAACCATTAAAGTTGTATTGGTCGACATGCGAAGTGTTTTGTTCGGTTTGTTGAATCACCGTTCGTTGTTCACCCTAATCTAGAGGAGTTGCTGACACCGAACTTCGAAACAAAAGTGATTGTTTGTATTTTTAAGTTTGGGTCTACCCAATGTTTGCGAGGGTGCCATTTGGATATATTGTTCTTTCATGAATGTGTGTATATGCTTGCTAATCTAAATTCTAGAAGATTTATTGATCGAAGGAAGATAAATTATTAAGCTAGAGTGTTCTTTTCAAGTGTTACCATTTTTGGTGCAACGTGAAAACTAGATTTGGGTCAAAGTGTTGACCGTGATATGGCCAATTAAAGTTGGGTCGATCATAATTCAAAATAGGGCTGAAATTTCTTTAAAATGAGAAAATGGTTTTTCATTTTTATTTTGTGATTGACAATCTAAAGTATGAAAGTGCATGGACTTTCATGTGATATTGACATTCTTAGTCATTTTTTTACGTTGAGTAGAGGTGGAATAAAATTGTTTATCTGGTACAAAAACATAATTATCGATATGGTCGAACTTTTTATACTTAGAACAATATGATGTTGCTAAGTTGAGTTTTATCCAAAATTGTGGGTGTATGATTGTTTGATTTCATAATATTCTCAATTAAAGTTCGAGCGAACTCGAGGATTTGTGAGGGATGATGTTGTTTTCTTCAAATTAGAATATTGAGATATTCGAGAATATTTTAAATAATAAACTACACTCTAGTAAATACCTTGTTAAACTTAAATGTGCATAATGTTGAAATAAGAGATTATACGACAGCGGAGAAGATGAAGATGGTCATTTTTTATGTTCCTCGGCGTTAATAGTTCATCGTCATCCAATTTCAGGAAGTAGGAGCCCTTCCATCTAGGCTTGGCGGGTAGATGATTCTCCTATAAGTGTTATGCACTAGGTCCAATCAACTTTGGATATAAAGACTTTTAATACATAATTGATGCATATTTATGGTAAGATCTATTATTTAATTGAATTGATGGTCTAATAAATTAAATAATAGAATCTGTAGATTCAAGTCTTTGTAATTTGTTAATCACAAGGAGTTGTGATTGTGATATATAAATTACATATGATTGAATCGTAAATCGTCCGTGGTCGTATGTAATAACGAGATACGGATATCGTTATTATGAATAGACCATCACGTGTAACAATTCTTACTTGTTAAGTAAGTAGCTGATCTCACAAACTAAAGTGTGGTGACACTTCATGAACATGTGAATGTTTTGTTATAGAACAAAATATTGAAAACCCGCTGGGGAGATTCCACATGGACAACTATCTGAGTGTTAGTGGTTAATCTCTAACGTTCGATAGTGGAATTGGTCATTTGACTTGAGGTAGTCATAATGCCTTATACGAGGACAGTCATACTTTGGTGATGTTAAATGTTGCTCTGCCAAGAGTAGCTAATACGGCATCATTCAGGTATTTCAAAAATCATATGAAGGTTGTGAATGATCAATAGAGGATTTGTCACTCTTAGATAGTAAGAGATTATGACTTACATTTCATTCAGTTAAGTTGATAACGAAATCATTGGCCAAGGTGTACTCATAAGTCAAAAATGAGTTTTCGACTTACATTAACTTAATAGTGAGATGAAAGACATGATCGATAATTGAGATTGACACACATCCATATCTTGTAATTGATCGGATCATATTGACAAAGGGATTATAGTTTCACGACAAATGAACTACTTTGATTTTATCATGCCACGTGACATTTCTCGTCACATGTGTTGACTGACACATTGCTAGATGTTTAAGATGACGAATGTGAATTGGTGATAAATTAAAAAGGGTAGTTTAATTTATCGATTTTGATTATATCAAAATAATAATCCACGTCGTTAAGTGTCGTGATCGAGAACCTAGTAGGTCACACACAAAAGGAGAACCAGAAGAATGAGATTCACCAATTAATTAACTAACAAGTGTTGGAGAATTAATTAATTGGGTTGCTTGTTAATATGCCTGAGTTAATTAATTGGATTAATTAATTCATTAACCAAATTTAATTAATTAGATTAATTAAATATTGATCCGGGTTAAGATATATGTTGAGCCCACTTGGACTTCTATTAATAGGCTTCTAGGGTTTGAAAATGAACACATCATTATTATTATTCTTGCTAGCACAAGAAAAGAAAAAAAACCCTTAGGATAAGTTAAATAAATCCCCAACATCCCCCATCTATCACAGAATCTTGCTTGCATAGCTCTCTTGAGAAGTAGGCGAAGCAAGTGCTGGTCATGTCCATCTAAAGATAATCTACTCTTGGAGCCATCTATTCCACTAATTTCATAACCTTAACCCATATCAATGTGTCCCTTCAGTTGATAGTGACAATAGGGAAAACGTATGTCATGCATAATTCTCAACAGTGGTATCAGAGCCTACTTCGTATTTGTTAGAAACTGTTTTACATGTTTGAACAATCAAAAGTTGATTGTTGATTCCTTATTTCTAGCAATTCAAAAAAAAGAAGGAATAGAGGAGACTGGACGGCAAACGTGGCGTCGCCATAGGTGGAAGCCCGCCTCAATAACGCGCTACCGGGGCACAAGACAATGCACCTACTTGCAAATGCAGCGATGACAGTTGCCACTGCAACCCCATGAAATGCAAAGCTTCGCGCTGTAGTCAAATAGAGTGGCAGAACACCGCCGCTGTATGATATGGCGATGTCCCACCACACGTCGCTAAGGGCAACGCTGGAAGTAGCGGGCAGCGCCCCCACGAATTTTATTTTTTAGGGTTTTCAGGTGGACTTCAAATTGGGGACGGGGCCTCTGTTGCAATTTGTGAAATGGTGGGGCCTCACTTGCAATTATGATTCAGGGGTCGGGTTCGTAATTTTTAAATGGAGGGCCGTTTAAGTTAATTGAAGGGCATGTTTATAATTTTAAAAGTAGGGATCATATTTTAATATTTAAAATGGTTTTGAATTTAAATTTAAAAGGTTTTTACCCTAAAATTTTAATTTTGACCCGTTTAAAATTTTATTTAAAAATGACGACTTTTATATTTTTGTTAAAATTGGATTTTAATTTAAATATTAAACTTTGACCATAAATTGAATTTTATTTTATTTAGGAGTTTTATCCTAAATTAAAATGTCAATTCAATTTAAATTATAATTTAGTATTTAATTAAAAATTGATTTTAATTAAATTATCCACCTTATTATATTCTTGAAATTAGAGTTAGACTCTAATTTGACATTTAATTAGAATTTGATTTTAATTAAATTATCTCGCCCTAAAACTTTGAAATTAGAGTTAGACTCTAATTTGATATTTTGATTCTAATTAAATAAATATGCTCTATAATTGTGGAATTAGAGTTGGATTCCAATTTTTATATTTAATTAAAATTTGATTTTAATTCAACCGTCTTAAATTTTGAAATTAGAGTTCTAATTTGGTTTTTAATTAAAATTTTATTTTAATTATATAGATACACCCTATAATTGTGGAATTAGAGTTGAACTCTAATTCGTTATTTAATTAAATTTTGATTTTAATTACATTAATTTGATTAATTAATTATTTAATTGTTCTGGTCCATTTGTCTAAATATTTTAGACTAACTTAATTGCTAGAAAATTGAAACATGTTTGCATATAATATTAGATATTATATAAGAAAGCATTTATATGATAAATAATTTATTAGTTGATGATTATGGACTCGATCATGTAACTGTATTAGATGGTTAGTTTTATTCTTATTGTTTTATGGGACTACCTGCGAGTCCGATGTAATTTTATGGGCTTGCGTGTTCAATTATTTTGGTCTACGTGCCAACTAGTATATATATATATATATATATTACGATGAGACCTTTGCATGCAAAATCTCTCGTTAAGATGTTAAGTCATATTTATATTCGCCTTCTATCATTATAATGAAAAATCAAAGTCTTTAATCGATCACAACTTGTTGAGTACACTCCAGGGTGGTCTATTAAGGATATGTTTGACAATATGAAATATTAGATATTTTTGAATGATGAGTTTGACTTAAATAAAATTTATCTTTTGTTGAGTACACTCCTTGAGTGTACTCAACAAAAGATAAATTTTAGAGGCATGTTAAGCTAATACATAAGATGTGTGAGGACAAAGAGTGTCGACTTAATGATCTGAGAGTTGTATGGAGACACGATTGATAATAGTATCTACCTCAATAATTTATTAAGGTTTGTTGAGTATACTCAAAGTTTTAATATAACAATTGGGATCCCAGTCCACTGAGAGTCAAGAATTGATTCCATAAACTTATGTGAAAAAGTCATAAATCCGAGTTAAACGGTGGGAACATAATTAATTTAATAAATGATCATATTAAATTAATTGATGCATTCTATGTATTATTCTTTTACTTTTCGTCTTTTATATTTATTGAATCATGAGTAGCCATATGTATATAAGAGATATACGGATGCCAACAACCAAACCAAATTTTCTTTATTGACACCGCAATATGAGAATTGTTCTCAAACATGAGAAAATTGATTATGTCCTTGAGTAGCCCTTTCCGGACACACTTGTTGATGACTCGATAAAGGAAGAGGTGGCTGCTATAATAAACACAGTGTTGACATAGCACTGCGACATATGTGATGTTTGCGACTATGTTACCTGAGTGCCCTTTTCAGAGACACTTGTTGACAACTCGACAAAGGAAGAGGTAGATGTTATAATAAATACAGTGATGACGATAGTACTGCAACATGCGTGATGCTTGCGACTGTCCCTGAGTTACAAAAGCAACATGAAAGTATAGATGTTAACACGTGATTATTCTTCTCAAGGGGTCTCATCAATGATCCAAACATGTGTTAAGGAGGTATCATCTTGTCAGAGAGAAAATACAAAGAAATGACGTAAAGAAAGAACTAATTCACACAAGTTATTAAATTGCAGATCCATCGACAAAGGGTTGTCGCAGCATAACATGATCGTCATATAAACTCTTATGATATTAGATACATAAGTGATTGGATCTAGTGCAAGTGAAAGTTTGTAAGTGTTATGCTAGAGGTCCAATCAACTTTAGATATAAACACTTTTAATATAAATAATTGATGCATATTTATGGCAAGATCTATTATTTAATTAAATTAATGTTCTAATAAATTATATAATATAATTTAATATGTAGATTCAAGTTTTAGTAATTTGTTAATCATGGTGAGTTATGATTGTGAGATACAAATTACATATGAGTGAATATTAAATCGTCTGTGGCCGTATGTAATAACGAGATACGAATATCATTATTACAAACAGACCATCACGTGTGGCATTTCTTGTGAAGTAAGTAGCTGATCCCACAAGTTAAAGTGTGTTGACACTTAAATGAATACATGGATATTTTATTATAGAACAAAACATTGGAGACCCGCTGGGGAGATTCCACATGGACAACTACCTGAATGTCAGTGGTTAATCTCTAACGTTCGGTAGTGGAATTGATCATTTAACTTGAGGTCGTCTAGTGCCTTATATGAGGACAGTCATACTTTAATAATTTTGGATGTTGCTCTGTCAGGAGTCGCTAATACGGTATCATTTGGATATGTCAAGAATCGTATGAAGGTTCGATAAAAAAAAAAAGAATCATATGAAGGTTGTGAATGATCAATAGAAGATTCATCACTCTTAGATAGTAAGAGATTAAGATCTACATTTCATTCAGTTAAGTTGATAATGAAATTATTGGCCAAGGTGTACTCATAAGTCAAAAATGAGTTTGCGACTTATATTAACTTAATAGTGAGATGAAAGATATGATCGATAATTGAGATTGACACCCGTCCGTATCTCATAATTGACCGAATCATATTGACAAAGGGATTATAGTTTCACGGTAACAAACTAGTTTGGTTTGTCATACCACGTGACATTTTTCATCATATATATTGCTCTGACGCATTTTTAGATGTCAATCTGGGACGACAAATGAAAATTGGTGATAAATTAAAAGGGGTATTTTAATTTATCGATTTTGATTAAATCAAAATAATAATTCACGTCGTTAGACGTCATGATCGGGAACCTGTTAGGTTGGACACAAAAGGAGAACCAGAAGAATGAGATTTTCCAATTAATTAATTAACAAGTGTTAGAGAATTAATTAATTGGGTTGCTTGTTAATATGCCCGAATTTATTAATTAGATTAATTAATTATTGTACCGGGTTAAGTTTAAGAGATATGCTTAGCCCACTTGGACTTCTATTAATAGGCTGGACAATCAGACAGTTATGGATTGCAGTTCGTGATTGTTCATGTTCGAGAATCAATAAAGGAGTTTGGAAAATTCATCAAATGTATTATTCTAAACACAAAGTAGATCCGTGGTAGGAATTGAAAAATAATTTGTCTTCCACTATGAATGTTAATTAAATTCCCAACATCCCCATCCATTTATCCATCACAGAATCTTGCTTGCATAGCTCTCTTGAGAAGTATGCGAAGCAAGTGCTCGTCATGTCTATCTAAAGATAATCTACTCTTGGAGCCATCCGTTCCACTAATTTCATAACCTGAGCCCAGATCAATGTGTCCCTTCAGTTGATAGTGACAATAGGGAAGACCTATGTCATGCATAATTCAGAGGTTAATGAACTAGTGATGGAATACTTCAAGGGCTGTCTTGCTCTTAGACCGTCAGGATGCCAATAACACGACGCATGTCTTGGTAAAATGTTCTTAGGTCATTACAGGATATCTTGGTTTTATGCTCTACCCAATTTTCTTGTAAACATTATCATTTCCGATATTATTGAATGAAGTTCTTTTTTCACGTTAAAAATTAGTTTTCAGTTTCAACCGGAAATTATTGAAAAGTTTCCAATTTCTTTTGCTCTAAAACAATAAGTATATAATTTAGAATACCTTTTATATTTCCACATTCCTCTTCCACCTCGTGTAAATGTCGCATGATGCAAGCAAAGAAAATAAAGAGACTCTTGTTGACCCAAAAAAATGGACCAATGACGTGACCAACAGATAAGTAGAAACTAATGTCCACGTAAGTCAAATCACAATATATTATTCAGATCAAATAACCAATTTTGTAGATAAATCGATAAAAGGGAATGGTTCCAGGTGTTTAACGAGTTGCAATGTCCTTATTTTGCCAATAAAGAGGTGGTCGGCTTAAGGAGTGAGCTTTAAGAAGTGAGCGAGAGAAGGTTTACTTTGAATTTGTAAAGTTTCATTACCTTCAAATGGTACTAAGTGTGGGTTTTTATACTTAAAGTAGGTGAACGAGGTCCGTTGGATGGTGGGGTGGCGGTCCTGATGGGATCCATTGACTCTTGTTAACATCAATCAATCAATCAACGACATTAAATACTAGGATTTCCATATCTTTTAAATCCTAGCCCTGAGATTTGACCGTGTAGGTGTTCGAGGCGGCGTTGGTAACGTGTTGTCTTGTCAATTACTTCATCACAAGATACTACTGGGGTTTGGGCCATTCGTCCTGTTAGGAATCGGATCGTATGGGGCCTCTGCTGCAGAGGGGATCAGTTCATTTTCCCCCCGAGAAAGGGCTCGTCCCATATATACAAACAGGGTCACCCACACTGCCTTGTGAGGTGTGGGCCCACCCGTCCATCACGTGGACATTTATTTACGATTATTTATATAAGTAACAACTCTCCTAAATTTACGATTTCCCTTAACATGAATATATCTCTGTCACTTTTTCACTTGCAAGCGTGAAGATCTATTTTTTGCATGATGGAACATATGCTTTAATAGTTCCACAAGGTAGTTTATGAAATAAATTTCTTGGCAAAAGCATTTTATTCAAAAACTAGCTAAATCTTTTTTTTTCCACTTGAGGTGTCAGTTTCTTAAAATTATTAGATAATTCGACGCACATACACCCCAAAAGTAATCGGTTAGATTTTGCCTTAGCTCATTAAGAAAATCTTCATACTTGAAATCACCTGCTCGTTCTAATTCATGAATTGACGCCTTCAGGTGATGAGTTATTCGCTTTCGAGTATCTTTTATATCTATAACGAAAGTATGCTCCAACATCTTTGATTCGGTAGAATTCGGGCTCAGTTTTTAACCAAACCAATCATTGGCAGAACAAAGGTCACATGCCCCCACCAATATTTTGATTTTTCCTTTTTTTTTATAAAGAGGGTTTTATTTTTTCTTTGCTCAGTTTATTTTTTTCTTTTTAGGTATTTGCTTCATGATATTTACTTTCTCTTTGAGATCACAAATTATGTAATATGTCTCCAATGAACGAAGCATATATCATTTTAATATCTTAGATCTTAGTTCATTTATCATTTAATTTTCATTTTTCGTTTTCATTTCATTTGTTAAGAAAAAACAATCTAGTGATTAATTTCAATTTTTAACAAATTAAACGAGATGGTTTTATATGTCAATCTTTCTGACTTTCTCTTACAAAATCAGGGTCGAAAAGATTGAAAAAAAAAAATTCGTCATTCACAATCACTAATAAAAATTCCTCAAAAAGTTAAGAGTTTGTGAGATTTTTTAACAATTCCTCTAATATTTAAGAAATTGTCTATATATATATATATATATATATACTAGGTTTAAGCAACGTGCAATGCACGTTTACTTAGTTTATATTAAATTTTGGTTCATTAAATAATTAATGATGTAATGTTTATGTAATTGATAAATAATTACACATTGTGATATATTAATATTAATTTGAATAGTGTTAAATTCTAAATTAAAATGTATAAGTTTGTGTTTCGTATTATTATATTATATTAAATTTTGCATTTAATCATGAACATTTTGTACATAATAAAATAATAGATAACATTATAATACA
>CAIGRF010119822.1:1273-14901 GCA_903798235.1 Fraxinus ornus | reverse complement strand
GCACGTGTGAGGCAAAAGAGGAAAATGAATTACATGGAAAATTTAGCATATCAAACACGACAAAAAATGGAAAATGAAATTTGAATTCTATTTTCCATGGAAAAAGTGTGTTATCAAACACACTGTGTATTTACAGATACTGAACCCCAAAGATTAGCATGTAAATAATCAAGAATAGAAGTGGACTATGAATCCCAGTTTTTGAAAGGCAATTTATTTTGTTTTCCTACAACACATTCTTCACAAAACTTAAGTTTTTTAATGTTATCATTTCCAAAACATCTAAGTTTATTAAGAATTATAAGTCCCTTTTCAATAATGTGGTAAAATCTCTTATGCCAGATTAGAGACTTGTCAGAATGAGAGTATACAATTGTAGAGTTGTTTTCAACTAAATGTTCAACCCGCAGGATGTATATTTCATTGACTTCGGAGAGGATATTATCTATGTCATCAAGAGTTATTTTAGTAAATCTTTTATGAATTATTATATTAAATTCATAATCTAATTCTCTTAAGGAAATTAGATTCTTCTTTAGGTCAGGCACATACGTGGCCTCAGTCAATTCAAGAATGTGACTATTTTTCGATAAAAGATTAAGTTTTCCAATTCCTTTTATCTGACAACTTATGTCATTACCCATGAGAACTTGTCCACCGTTCAATTCAACAAATTCAGTGAACCATTCTTTTATGTACATGTGGAAAGTGCTCCTAGAATCAAGAATCCACGCTCTTGAGTTTCTTTTGGCTGTAGTAATACGAACTACTCGTATATCAAAGTCATTGTTGCAGACAATAGCTTTAGACCCATCAAAAATGGATTTATCTTTCATATCAGAGGCTTTCTTAAAACAATTTTTTTTATGAAATGATCAGTCTTTTCATAATATAATAACACTTCTTGACTTTGTTCTTAGGTTTTCCTTGGTTCTTGTTCTTATCCTTGAACTTGAGATTTAGGAGTTTTCCTCTTTTATAAGATTTATTGTTGCTGAAATTATTTTTCTTATTTTGGTTCAATTTCTCTTTTATATTCAACCCTTCACTACTCTTAAAATCTTTAAATTCAAATTATAATTCAATTTCTCTATTCATTAGAGATGAGGCTATAATATCAGCCGTAAGATCTTCTCACCCATATTATAAGGCATTTATGATCTCCCCATATTTACCGCCCAAGGACTTTAATAGGGCAACAACTCGTTGATCATCATAAAATTTCTTATCATAGTGAACTAAATCTTGAATTAATTTTGTAAACTTATCAATATTTTCTCCTAGGCTAGAGGAGAAATCAAACTTAAAGTTATAGAATTGTCTCAAAAGATAACACTTATTTGGCATCGTCTTAGTTAGGTAAAGAGCTCCTAACTTTGCCCATAGTGTTTCGATAGTGGCAGTTTCCCCAATTTTTCTTATCACACTATAAGATAAGTGAAGAAAAATAGAACTCCGAGCTATCTTATCTGATTCTCGTCTTCAATAGGCATTAATCTTTGTAGTCCGATTCTCATCAATAGCAACAACAAATATTTGTGCAACAACAGAGCCCTCATTTTCTAGCGCCAAAGGCTAAACTCTCCAGTACCATTCCACATTTCAACCTCAACGTTACGTGCAATTGACATTTTAACAAGTAAAGTCACAAAATCAAATGTATACCACAATCAAGCAGTGTAAGAATTTTACATAATATGCAAATTTCAAAGTGATAAATAACTTTTTTTTGAAAGGTAATCAAATATTCATTAATCAAAACACAATATACATGGAGTGTATTATCAATTTTAATTAGAGAGTAACAACATGAAATTAGATAGTCCGTCTATACACCTAATAGCCGTGGCATTAAACCAACTATACAATACCAAATAAAACAATTCCCTAAACTACTCTATAGTCCGTGTTTGGTCTTCAAAGCAGCGACTGTTTCTTTCTCTGCAAATACACCAAACGATGTAGCCCGGAATAAGGTCCCATATAAGTTTGCTATCCTTGTCTCGAAATTTTCTTCTCCATGCCTTTAACATGTCCTCCATTCGCCTTGGCAACACCCAATCCATGTACTGCGACGCTAAAATATCGTTCCACAGTAGACGAGAAGCATCACAATGAAGGAATAAGTGATCAATTGTCTCCCCATCTCTTTTACACATATAGCACCACTTTGTAAATTAAAAACCCCTCGTACGAAGGTTATCCACCGCTAACACATGTCCTCTAACCACTGTCCATAGTAAAAATGCCACTCGTGGGGGCAGTTTACATTTTCAAACCATCTTCCAGGGGAATGAACTCTCTACAAATCCCAATAAGGATAAAAAATAAGTGCGAACTGAAAAAATACCATCTCGTGTCAACCTCCACATGCCATAATCACCCTCTCCTGCCCTGATATGTGCTTCGTAAAAAGATGTCAAAAACAACGCATAATCATCCATTTCTCAGTCCTACAAACCTCGTCCAAAAACAATGTTCCAGCTGGAGCTCCCATTATGAATATCTAAGACATCATTCACCATGGCAGATGGCTCCAACGCAATACGATACAAAGAAGAAAATCTCACAGTAAGTGGTTGATCTCCACACCAACAATCATCTCAAAAGCTGATGGTATTACCATTCCCCACAATAAAAGTCAGCCTATCCCGAAAGTCGCTCCACCCACACCGGATATATCGCCACAAACTCACCCCATAAGAACCACTTCTCTCACCTGAGCACCATCTCCCCTCCAAAACACCATATTTTGCCCTTATAATATCCATACAAAAACTCTTCATCTCCACTCCAAAACGCCACAGCCATTTATCCAACAAAGCCTTATTAAACAATATAAGACTTCTCATTCCGAGACCACCGAATCTAATAGGAGAACAAACTGCACTCGATTTAACCAAATGTAATGTCTTTCCCTAATCCTCCCCAAAGAAACTTCTGTTGGATCCTCTCTAATCTTTTTGCCACCGCAATAGGAATATGAAATAATGACAAGAAATAAGTAGGGAGGTTAACATAGTGGACTTTATGAGAGTGAGACGACCTCCCTTTGAAAGATACATACGTTTTCACAATACTGTTTCAAATCTGTATGCTTTTAAATCGTGCTCCTAACGGAAGCCCGAGATATGTCATAGGCAGTTGCACCACCATGCAATCCAATATCACTACCAACTCCTTCATGTTATCAACCTCTCCCACTGTGATAGCCTCAGATTTTCCAAAATTAATTTTTAATCCAGAGACGGCTTCAAAGCATAGGAGTAGACGACGTAAATTCCTGAGTTTCTCAACATCCACATCACAAAAAATCAACGTGTTATCTGCAAATAGAAAATGAGACACCTGCAACTGCTCAACAACAAAGCCCCTTAACAAACTTTGTCCCACTACCTTCTCAAGCATCCTACTGAAAGCTTCCATTACAATGACAAACAACAATGCAGATAGAGGGTCTCCTTGTCTCAAACCTCTACTACTACGAAAGTGACCCTCTGAAATGCCATTCACCATGACAGAAAATGAAATCGTAGAGATACAAAACTGAATCCACTGATACCACTTCTCCCCAAAGCCACAACTCCTGAGCATATACAAAACAAATCCCCAGTTAACATGATCATAAGCCTCCTAAATGTCAAGCTTATATAACATTCTTGGAACCCCTAGTCGCATTTTTGAGTCAATGCATTCATTTGCTATAAGAACGGAATCCAAAATCTGGCGCCCTTTAACGAAAGCATTCTGAAATTTAGACACTACTTTCCCCAGCACATCCTTTAATCTATTCTCCAAAATCTTTGCAATAATCTTATAAACCCCAATTACTAAGCTAATAGGGCAAAAGTCCTTAATATCCATCGTACCCGATATCTTAGGAATTAGCACAATAAATGTAGCATTGGCGCTTCTTAAGAATCTTCCGCGCTGAAAGAAATAAGTAAGGACATGCACAATATCTGGTCGCACCACTTCCCAACAACCCTTACAGAATGAGAAAGAGAATCCATCCGGTCTTGGGGCCTTATCATCATTCATTTTGAACACCACCTCCCTAATTTCATCCTCCTTAAATGGTCTCTCTGACCAATTAGCATCCTCCTCATTAATAGTAGAAAAGTCAAGCCCCTCCAATTTTGGCCTCCAATCCATCTGCTCACGATAAAGAGTCTGATAAAAGCTAACCATATGGTTCTCGATATTTTGTGGATCTTCATACGTGACCCCATCAACCTCCAACATAGTGATTAAATTGTTGCGCCTCTTGGAATTAGCTACCTTATGGAAAACTTAACTTTGGTACATCTGTCCCCCTCTTTCAACCACTTGACCCTAGATTTTTTACGTCAAGGAATCTTTTTCATCTCCACCAACCTCTCCAACTATTCTTTTAATTCTCCATGGCTCGTCCTATCATCTCCTTCAAGTCCACGATTCTCCTCTATCCTATCCAACTCTTCTATATCTGATAGGCATTGATTTTTACGATAGGTAACATCTCCCACCACCTCTTCATTCCACCTCTTAAGATCCTTTTTCAAGGCCTTCAATTTTTGATCTAACACATAACTAGGAGACCCTTTGAAGCCATAGGATGCCCACTAGTTTCGTACTCGTTCCCCAAAACCTTCAACTTTTAGCCACATCCTCTAAATCTAAAAGGCCTTCTCCCACTACGCCTATTATTTCCAGATAACGAGATTGGGAAATGATCTGAATACAACCTCCCTAATCTTCTATGCGTGACCTCTGGGTACTTAGCCTCCCACTCCCCACAAACTAAAAACTGATCTATTCGGGATAGGACAAGTTGGTCTCAATTAGATGACCAGGTAAATTCTTCCCTAATCAAAGGAAAGTCCACCAACATGTTCTCCCTAATAAAATTTGAAAAGTCCTTCATAGCCATGTTAGGCTCCCCCCACTGGACATTTCACTGGGAAATCGAACCACATTAAAATACCTCCAATACACGTTGGAAGGTTCCACAATTCATTATCCCAGCCAATTCATCACACAGTCCACCTCTACTCTCATCTACATTAGGCCCATAAACTCATAGAAACATCCAACAGAAACTATCTCCAATATTTCTAAACGTAAGCGATAGAGAAAATAACCCTTCACTAACATCCTCCATTTCAAAAACTCTAGTGTCCCACATAACTAATATTCATCCTGCAGCCCCCGATGATCCAACAAACTGATACCCCACATGTTGTCCCTCATAGGCTGCACACAACAACCCTCGAGACGGTCTCCAACTTTGTTTCTTGTAGACATACAAGGTCGGCCCTCCATCCCCTTAATAGATTTCGAACACATAATCTTTTCCCAGCTTCATTAAGCCCCTTCACATTCCAACTAATAATTATCGGAGTCATCTAAACATAACGCTATCTCTCCCCATGTAANATGTAGCATTGGCGCTTCTTAAGAATCTTCCGCGCTGAAAGAAATAAGTAAGGACATCCACAATATCTGGTCGCACCACTTCCCAACAACCCTTACATAATGAGAAAGAGAATCCATCCGGTCTTGGGGGCCTTATCATCATTCATTTTGAACACCACCTCCCTAATTTCATCCTCCTTAAATGGTCTCTCTGACCAATTAGCATCCTCCTCATTAATAGTAGAAAAGTCAAGCCCCTCCAATTTTGGCCTCCAATCCATCTGCTCACGATAAAGAGTCTGATAAAAGCTAACCATATGGTTCTCGATATTTTGTGGATCTTCATACGTGACCCCATCAACCTCCAACATAGTGATTAAATTGTTGCGCCTCTTGGAATTAGCTACCTTATGGAAAACTTAACTTTGGTACATCTGTCCCCCTCTTTCAACCACTTGACCCTAGATTTTTTACGTCAAGGAATCTTTTTCATCTCCACCAACCTCTCCAACTATTCTTTTAATTCTCCATGGCTCGTCCTATCATCTCCTTCAAGTCCACGATTCTCCTCTATCCTATCCAACTCTTCTATATCTGATAGGCATTGATTTTTACGATAGGTAACATCTCCCACCACCTCTTCATTCCACCTCTTAAGATCCTTTTTCAAGGCCTTCAATTTTTGATCTAACACATAACTAGGAGACCCTTTGAAGCCATAGGATGCCCACTAGTTTCGTACTCGTTCCCCAAAACCTTCAACTTTTAGCCACATCCTCTAAATCTAAAAGGCCTTCTCCCACTACGCCTATTATTTCCAGATAACGAGATTGGGAAATGATCTGAATACAACCTCCCTAATCTTCTATGCGTGACCTCTGGGTACTTAGCCTCCCACTCCCCACAAACTAAAAACTGATCTATTCGGGATAGGACAAGTTGGTCTCAATTAGATGACCAGGTAAATTCTTCCCTAATCAAAGGAAAGTCCACCAACATGTTCTCCCTAATAAAATTTGAAAAGTCCTTCATAGCCATGTTAGGCTCCCCCCACTGGACATTTCACTGGGAAATCGAACCACATTAAAATACCTCCAATACACGTTGGAAGGTTCCACAATTCATTATCCCAGCCAATTCATCACACAGTCCACCTCTACTCTCATCTACATTAGGCCCATAAACTCATAGAAACATCCAACAGAAACTATCTCCAATATTTCTAAACGTAAGCGATAGAGAAAATAACCCTTCACTAACATCCTCCATTTCAAAAACTCTAGTGTCCCACATAACTAATATTCATCCTGCAGCCCCCGATGATCCAACAAACTGATACCCCACATGTTGTCCCTCATAGGCTGCACACAACAACCCTCGAGACGGTCTCCAACTTTGTTTCTTGTAGACATACAAGGTCGGCCCTCCATCCCCTTAATAGATTTCGAACACATAATCTTTTCCCAGCTTCATTAAGCCCCCTCACATTCCAACTAATAATTTTCGGAGTCATCTAAACATAATGCTATCTCTCCCCATGTAACCTCTCCTTGACTCCCCTCCTTTGAGATCATAATTAACCGAGCATTCGATATGCTTAAGCTCACGATCACCATTTCTTCTTGTCTTGTCTCCTGATGAACCCAACCCCTGTCTCCTATTGGCCTCCAGTTCCTCGAATAATTGTAAAAGCCTATTTTTATACCAATCACATGACACACCTACCATTTTCCTGAAATTCAGAATTTTTTGAAGGATCTAACTTGATGATTGAGGTCTATCATCAAGTGCACTAACATTCACCATCTCCTTAGCACAAATGAGGTCATAATAGCGTCCATCCTCTCCCTCCACCCGTACACCATCACTATCTATCTCACCCTTCTCGGCACCTCCAACCCACACAACCAAAGCATTATCATTCCCTGGATCCCATTTCTTTGGAGACTTAGAATATCTCCTACAGTAGGTGTTCATTACCGCTGAGCCTATCGTCCCTTGCTTTTTCTCCAATGCCAAAGCTAGACTTTCATCCAATACATCTCCGTTTTCTTGCATACTATTTATCTATGATCCCTTAGCAGAAGGAATCGCATCCAACACACCTTCATTTGTATGACAATTCCAATAACTCCAAATCTAGATTCGTAGTACCCGACTCCCCTACCTCAACCCAAGGTTTTGTCTCTCGATGTACCTCAATCACAGAATCCATTTCATCCCTATCTGTTTCCTCCGTCTCGACCTTATTTCCATCACTGGACGAATTTACCACTTCAGTATGCATATGAAATTCGCCTTTAAGCTTATCTACCACTTGCTTACCTATAATTTGGGCCCTTATCGATGATAATTCCTTTGAATCCAAATTCACTACATATTCTCCATTAGCTGTAGCCTCATCTAAGCCCACCCCACACTTATAACAATAGTTGTTCTTGTGACCCACAATAGACCCACTTTCAACCGCCTTGATCAATTCATCCAATCCCCATCTCAATGCCCGGATGCGAGCCCTTATTTCTACATTAGGATCATTTCCCTCATTCTTCACCTTTTCCTTACCCAACAACTCCCGATGATCAGTATTTTGCGGTGTCCATACGTTTGCCGTAACATCGGCATAAGTCATCCCTGATCGCCTCTTATCTTCAGCCATTCGACGTTTAACCTTTATCTCCGGCAACAAATGAATCGACAACTGATTGAAACACACGTGAAATCGAAAGCCATCCTTCTCCATTCACACCTTCCGGTATCATCACAATTCCTTTTCTATGCCTCTCCCCATACTGTGCTATCATAAAAAACCTACCACGATTGTTAGCATAACGTTGTGCCAAAAAGGCTCGGGAAGACTCATTAGACTTGGCAATGAAATCCTCCATCTTATCAACAATCCTCAATTTGTCCACCATATTCACCATCCAAACGGCACCAAATCGGACCATGCAAATTGTGCCCGCTCGATCCCCATTTTGATAGATAATACCTGATTCCGTCACAGACACCACGAACTCCTTCACCTCAACTCCAAACTTGAACCGAAGAACTTGAAACCCCCTGTGTGAGTCTGTCTCCCATGATTATGTGCAAATAAGCCAGTTGATGATGAAACCAATGATCCGAAAATACAATAATTTATACTTATCATACAATTTACAAAAAAAATAAAACAAATTATATAATCCAGGTTCACAAAAATAGAATTATATAATAACAAATACAAGTGATCAATACAAAGTAGTTTATCAAATTGAACTGTAAATTTGATATGTTTAAGGGGTGAAGACCATTTGGTTCACTGCTCTCCCAGATTTCGACATCCTCATAGGAGATCTTGGACAAAGGTAAACAATGGTAGATCTTATACTTTAATAACCAATTCAAATTCAGAGTGTATAGAAAATTTAAACAACAAAAGCGTGAAAGAGTTAGAGAGAATACTAGAGTCTGTAACTTAAAGTTTCAGAATGAAGGAAATAATATAAAAAAAAAATACTAGAAACGAACCAAAATCTCCAAATTGTATAAAGAAACCCAATGAGTCAAAGTGACTTAGTAGAACTCAAGAAGTGAGTTAAGAAATCAGTATGAATCGAAGTAAGTAAACTTAACTCACCTATAACCAGAACAAGCTACAAAAAACCACCACAGCTTAGTAGTGATTTATCAAAAATTGCCAAAACTCAGCGACAAACACAATGTTTTCTGAGATTAAAGCAAATTAAAGGGTTTTCAAAAAGAAATTTAAGAAATCTCACGAATACCAAAAGATCGTTCAAGATCTTTTTGATCTTACCTCCAAAAACACAAATTCTCAAAAAAAATCCAACCAAAAGTTGAATAGAAGGTAGATCAACAATTCTCTTTTAGAATTTTTTTTCACAAAATATTTTAGAAATCAAAGCGATCTACCAATTCTGTAAACTTTTGAAAAACTAGAGTTTCAAGAATACATAGAACCCTTAAACCCTTGTATGAAAAACTACTCTGATACCACTTGTTGATTCCAAACGAATTTATCAAAACATTCAAAAATTACCAAACGTTTGCAGAGAAATAAATCGCAGAAATTAACGATTCAACACAAAGTAATTTTCACCCACTAAGGATTCGGATGTTCACGTGCTTTAAACACTACTTACCCATTTAGTATCTACAAGTAGATATAGCTCAGATCCACTAAAATCAACCAAGAACGGTGTAGTACAAATATATGAACTACAATCAATATCACATATTACAAACTAAGTACATCAAAGAATACATTCAAGATTTACAGAGATTAAAGAACATACAAAGAGAAAACGAAGAGCCAGAGGAAACCCTCATACAATACACTTATTCGTTATGAATAACAAGGTTGAGGGAGCCTTTTATATGGAACACCAAATTACACAAATTGGCCCAAGTAAAAGTAGTGGGGCAGCCCAATAAATAAAATATATTAGTCAGAAATGAGTCTTTCACTTTTTGAAAGTTTAAGATATGACATTTCGAAAAGAAAGATTGCGAGCATGTTACAATAGCTTAGATAATATTGAAAGTATCCTCCGTGATATTAACCGACTTATGAAATTTAGCTTTTGTTCACTTTCTATTGCACACCCTCTTAATAAAATAATTTTACATGTAAATTCAAAAATTTTCTTTACTTTTTAACCACAAATTTTCCAAAAAAAATAAAAAATAAAAAAAATCGTTGCTTCAAAACCTATTAACCCAAAAAAATGGGCTCAAAAACCCTTAAATAATTGCTTCCTTTTCCCACCCTTACATGCTCCCACTTTCTTGTCTACCTTACCATTTCAAATTATCCATTCCCAATAGTATCACTTTGTTTAGGGTTGTTTAGGGATGTTAAATTAGATGAGTCGAGTAGATCGAGTTGCACAATTTCGTGCTGGCTCGACCTACCCCATGAGTCAGCTCACGCTCATGTATGGACTAATCGAGTGAAAGCTTGCTCGTTTCTAAAACTACCTACTTGACCAGGTTTACCTCACCAACTCATTCCTTGGTAGGGAATGGAAGTGAGCCCTCCTTTTTTTGGCTGAAAATTACATTTTCATTTATCGATTATGAGTAGATGAGTTTGCAAGCCAATTCATACTAACCGACGAGCAAACCTTATACCTAACCCCATTGGTTTTGTCTCTTGTGTTATGCCCCTATGAACTTCTCCTTTTTCCTCCTTCATTTCATAGTTTCGATAACCTGTAACTCTCAACATCTTCAACATTTCACTTTTGTAGCATACTCACCTATGTCGTCCAAGTTAATGTTAAAGTGAACGTGAGTCTTGCAATGTCATATATATTTCAAGGGTAAATGAATGAAGAGATAATTGCAGCAAAAGCTCCAAACATTTGAAACACTAGCAGACTTTCTCCAAATATTTGATTTGTTGCGGTCGTCACCCATAATATTTTAAAACATTGTAGGTGAGACCATTTTGGATGGTTTCTGTCAAAGATGCCGTTAATTGACCCAAAAAAAATTAAAGTCTGACTATTTTTGGCCAAGTAAATGAGGGTAAAATGATAACTTTATAATATTACCATATAAAATATAATTTAAAAAAATCAAAAAAAATCAAAAAAGGAAAAGGAAATTACTGTTTATCTTCTCCCAAAACCCCCTACAGCCCCCTCCCCACCCTCTATAACCTAAACCCAAGTGAAGTGAAGTTCTCGCATGGTTAAGCTCTCACAGTTGCTATTGAAGTGTAATGATACTGGGGGTTTGATTGAGGATTATGCTGTCTCCTTAGATCTAAGATCCGAAGAGAGTCAGATTATTGAGGAGAGCAACGAAGATCCTGGTGTTTTAATAATGCAAGTGAGTTTTATGTTTAATATTCCTTCTAATTTGAGCCATTTTGTCGAAGATCCAACTTTTATTTAATCTAATCTTCAAATTGGGAATCACACCGAGAATCAAAATCTAGATTTTATGACTAATGATTCTCAGAATATGAATGAAATAGGAAGAAGCTTTGAAAATGCTCCTATAATGATATGGAATGTTCCAATTGCTATAATCATTTTGTGTGATACAGGGATAAGAAGACATTATTTGGAATTTATTATATGTTTATAAAATAAAGGTTCAGAGCTGTGATGTTGCTACACATTGATTGTATACATTATCCTAGAGTAATGAAAATCAAAGCAAATCATGTAAAAGATTTTTATCTTAACCAAGAAAAGAATTAGAACAATGTAAAGAAATGGTCCAAAGAAAAGATGAGATAACTTTTTGTGCATAATGTTTTTTCTTGGGTTTTGGTTATGGAGGGTGGGGAGGGGACTTAGGGGGTATTGGGAGAAGATAAACAGTAATCTCCTTTTCCTTTTTGATTTTTTTTAAATTTTTTAAATTATATTTTATATGGTAATATTATAAAGTTACCATTTTACTTTGGTTTACTTGGTAAAAAAATAGCCAGATTTTAATTTTTTAGGTCAACTAACGGCATCTTTGACGAAAACCATCCAAATGTTGAGGCTTTTGTTGCCATTATCTCATGAATAACTACTAAACTTGAGTAAAGAAGAGAATATCAAGATAAAAAGGAAAGAAAATGAAAAACAATAAAAAAAAAAAAGAATTTAAACAAGCAAACAAAAAATGATTTAATCTTCTTAAACCCATAGGTAGTCACCCACCTCCACCTCCTCTCGACGACTTGTCACCCAACATTAGCTTCACCCCTAAAGACACAATCCCCGTATCCGTATGAAGCTCTACAACGGAATTTAACATTTCAATCATGTCCCTAACAACGTAAAACTTATTCGATTTTAAATTTTATCCCTAGTTGAATATGTCATGTTTGACAATGTTAAGTAATAAACCCAAAAATGATAATGCTGTGGAGTGATCCAAATTCCATGTTATTTAAGTTTGGTTGAATAAAAAAAGTTTAAGGAGTTTGAGTTTTGAGAGTCCTAATTAATGAAGATCAAGTTTCATCTAGGATTGAGAATTTGGTTTTGAAAATGACTTTGAGATGAAGAAAACAATTTGGAACATAAAAAGAATAAAAAAAATAAAGAAATAAAGGGTCCGGTGCCCCTGAACAACATAGAAAGTCCGACACTGCGACGCCAGGCTCGAAGGTGTTCTAATTCAATTTTTTCCAAATTTTTAGACTTCTTCTTCATCTAGAACTCCAAAAAGATATATATGTATATATATATATATATATATATACGTATATATATATATATATATACATTCCACATCGTGTCTACAAAAATAATTATTCAACAACATCTTGAGAGTTAGAGAGCTTAGATTTCAATTAAGAGCATTGAGATCTTGATGTTGTAAACACAATTGCGATTGATTATAGTAGATTTTTCTCCTTTGCTCGTTATTTTTTCCCATATTGGGTTTCCACGTATGTTTTAGTGTTTATTTTCTTCTTGTTTATTTAATTATCTTCATTATCTTGCATTCCAGAATTCATAACAAGTGGTATCAGAGCAATGTTGATTGTTTCGCATGACGACAATGAAGTATGATATTCTGTTGTTGGATAGAAACAAGAGATTTACCTTATAGAAAGTGAAGATGTGAGCGGTTCTAGCACAAATGAATTTGGAGGAAGCCTTGCTTAGTTTTGATAGGAAGCCCGCAACCTGGATGTAGGTTAAAAAACAACGTAAGGATCGAAAATCCCAATATAAAATTCATCTACATTTTTCAAATCAAATTCTTCATAATGTTCTAAAGGAGAGAAGTGACACTGCGTTGTGGTTGAAATTGGATCAACTTTGCATGACAAAGAGCTTGACCAGCAAGCTATACTTGAAACAACGCTAGTATTCTCACCGGATGTCTGAAGGTGCGTCATTGGATGATCTCTTAACTATGTTCAAAGAAATGGTGGCTGATTTAGAGACATTGGAAGTTATGTATGATGATGAGGACTTGGTTGATTTTTTTTGCCACCATCATATGTGACTTTTAGAGATATTATTCTCTATAGTCAAGATATTCTCACCGTGGAAGAGGTTTATGATACTTTACTATCTAAGGAGAAGAGAAGCATCTTGCTGTACTATCTGAGAATCATGCTGAAGGCTTGCTTGTGCGTGGGAAAAATCAAAATAAGAATCTTAGCAGGAATATGAAGGGCGATTGAAATTTAGACGTGATGAGAAGACATGTTACTATTATAAGAAGAAGGGGCATATTAGAGCTGATTGCTATGCCTT
>CAIGRF010119788.1:4054-27530 GCA_903798235.1 Fraxinus ornus | reverse complement strand
CTACGCCCTCAACTCGTTCTAAAAAATAGGATTCCGTGTAATGAGCTTTGAATATTCAGCAACCTCCATTAAAAAATAATCGTAAAAATCCAAACACTTATTTATCCGTCTATGAAGTAGATCAACAAATATTTCTTCGATACAAAAATAATTATGCATCATTCGCATATCGGTGGCAACTTCAAATAGGTCATATATCAATTCTCATTCTTAGAAAAATACAAGAAAGGGGTTTTTGCCCCAATATTTGCAATAAACGTGCCAAGCTATAACAAATGTGAAGCTATAAAACTCAATTCCAACATAATAGCTCTAATATAGCTAGCCCTTTTAGGGGTCTGAATATTGCCTAGTTGTTCGGGTCCATTTGCTTCTATGAACATAGTAACTAACTAATCCCAACGTGTTACATAAGGCAAATATTGTATAATTGTTTAGTTTTTCGCAATTTTCTCCATTTCTCTATGTACATAACCCAACATTTGTTCACAGTAAATAACACCTTCACCATCGAAAGTAACAATAAGTCAAAGAACAACATGCATTGATGGGTGATGATGACCAATATTGACTATCACGAGTTCTTTTCTTGTAGTTGGTGCAATCATAAGTTTTTTACCGAGTCATTCTTCCATGAATTGCTGAAAGCAAAAAGAAATTCCTCACAACTGAAACGAATAAGTTCAAATGATATCACTCTTTAAATTAACGTGTTTTTGTCTCTAGAATCCAACTGACCAATTAATTCTTTATAACATACTTTATTTTTATTACAAATAAACCAATAATTGTTGATGTTTTCCAAAAGATTTTCGCAAACCTCTCTGAGATGAGTAGTCTTTTTTTGTGCAATTCCAAATGTGACATAAGTTACCTTATCTTAGTGCTGTAACTGAATACTTGAAATTCAATAGACCCTCTATTTTATTTGTTTTAATTTTTAGAAATAACCGAAATAAATGAATTTCTTACCATAAGAAAACGCCTCCTCTCCCTTTTTTTTTTTTTTTTTTTACAGATATGGACTTTACCGATCAGTAATTAATGTCACTCATTTTAATCGGTATATATAATAATCTAATCCAAATTTCTTTATGAAA
Source organism: Fraxinus ornus (assembly GCA_903798235.1). Classification (NCBI taxonomy): domain Eukaryota; kingdom Viridiplantae; phylum Streptophyta; class Magnoliopsida; order Lamiales; family Oleaceae; genus Fraxinus; species Fraxinus ornus. The sequence continues at coordinate 26,430 of CAIGRF010119788.1, read as the reverse complement.
TCCTAATTTGTCAATTCAAGTGAATTAATCCAATTGAAAATTAGATTTAGAGAGAGAGAGAGAGAGAGAGAGAGAGAGAGAAAAGGATTGGCACATTTTCACAAAAGCGAAGAATTTCGACCTAAAATGAAGAAGGTTCTATTGATTCAATTCTAGATCGAATTGATACATTATTCATTTAGTATTGGATATTTAGAATTAAATGTAAGACATGATGTGCGATGTGTGTGTTTATTTGCTTTTATATATCCTATATCAAGGGCGCATCCAAGATTGACAGTTTTTCTTTTTTCTTTTTTAACATGGGCTAATAGGTAAAAGAAATTTTACATAAAGAAATGTTTCACAAATTTTTTTTTTTTACACCTAAGTAGACTGGGGTTGGCATGGGCTAAATCCCATGCACGCCCTCGCTAAATCCACTAATGTCCTATATAGTTTATGATATATAGGAAAAAAAATGTACAATCAACAAATTTTTAATCATGGACACAAACGTATCATTAACATACTAAAATGATTGTCATTACTGGTATCTGACCAATAGCAATTCATACAAGCTAAATCTTCTAATTGATATTTAGGCCAAAGAAAGAACGTTAATTTCACTAGTTGATTTGTCTATCTATCAAGGTGATTATGTCACCTAGAACTTGACTATTATTCTTTTCTTTGAATTGAAGTAAATTAGAATTCTTAATTTTTTACGACACCTAAACGAGAAAATATTTTCAAGAACAAGCAAATCCAAATGGTTTTGTGTCTCTATTTTTTGTTATTCTTTCATGTAGTGGAATATATTCATTAAAACTATTCTTAGCAACATATATTTGCTCTTGGTATCTTTGATTAGTTTGGTGCTTACTCTTATAAACTAATGATGTACCATTGGTTTGATACATAATAAATTGTCTGTCGTTTTTTATATACAAATGAATGGGTTTGATAATCAATATTACCCCTTTTCATCAATTATGAAAGAGTTAAATTCTTCTTAATTATCATTATATCCAATCTCATTTCTCTCATTTGAATCGAGGATATATAATTTTTTATCGGATCCATTAGTCTAAACAGGAAACAATATACCTTGAAATTATTGATCATTCTTTGATTCAAAGTATCACCCCATATCAAGTGAAAAAAGCAAATAACGTTTCAGGAAATTATACCAACTGAAAGATCAGGTAGAAACAGAGCTTTGGGATGTGTGAGGTTGACACACTAACATCAATTTCTACACAACTAGAAATTCTAGCTAAAAGGTTGACAATATGACAAATGATCAAATAGTAAACACAGTTCAAGAAGCTGGAAAGTGAGGATTGTATGGGATGTTCATTTGTTAAATCAGTTGAAGAGTTAAAATATATGCAAAACTACCATTCACAGTAGAATAATTCTCACTGTAACATATATAATTTGGATTGGAGAAATCATCCAAATTTCTCTTGGAATAGTGCGCGGTTTTCTCAAAATGCGCTACAACAGAATATATCATTAGTCTTTCAGCAGCTAAGAAAGAAAATGTTGAGTGTAGCATGACACTTTTGCTGTCACATAAGTATGTTTTTTGTAATCATCATTCACTATTTTTATAGTACATGGTTGGTAGTGTATTTTTTGAATTGTAGGCTAGGTATGGCTTTATGCAAAAGTAGTCAAATGTAAGAATTGTAGTAAGTAAAGTATGGAAGTTTAGTTGGTACTAAAAACCTTTTGTAAAGATTATATATAATGCAATGAAATGAACCAGTTGGATATAACTTCACAATTCAAATAACTTTGGTCACTTTTTCATTCGCTTTTTATTTTCTTATATACTTTCATGGTATCAGAGCTTCATTATTCTTGGAAGGGACCGAGAAGAAGTAAAATAACACCTGAAGCTGATAAAATCAGCAACCAATCAAGTTTATCTTAGTTGACAGGAAAGAAGATAGCTTCAACTAGCTTCTCAGCACCTCTGCCTTCACTGGAGAAAACTACAACTTCTGGGTTGCAAAGATGAAAGCCTACCTCAAAGCTTATGATCTATGGGAGATAACTAAAACATGGGTTGAACCTCCACCTTTGATAGAAAACCCTATGGTTGCTCAAATCAAACAATACAGTGAGGATGTTGTAAAAAAGTTCAAAGCTCTCTCTTACATCCAATCAGCCATTTCAGATGCCATCTTCACACGAATAATGACTTGTGAGACTTCAAAAGAGGCATGGGATAGACTGAAGGAAGAATTACAAGGAAATGAACGGACAAGGCAGATGCAAGTACTCAACTTGAAAAGAGACTTTGAAAATGAAAGAAACTGAGGTAGTGAAGGACTTTGCAGATAGGTTGATGAAGGTTGTAAATTAGATTAGACTATTGGGAAATGATTTACCTAATAAAAGAGTGGTGGAAAAAGTTTTAATAAGCCTACCTGAAAAGTTTGAAGCCTAGATATCATCAATGGAGGATTCTAGAGACCTGTCATCTATAACCTTCGCTGAGTTGGTTAATGCCTTGTAGGCAACTGAATAAAGAAGGTTAATGAGGCAAGAGAAACAAACAGAAGGAGCTCTGATTGTTAAAGGTAAATGCAAAGCTCAAATGATCCTTGGAATGAAGAAATCTCAGTCTGAAAAGAACGATTCAGAAAATAGTAAAACTGGAAACAAAGATGATAAGTTTGCATCTTGTCCTCATTGTAAAAGAAATGGGCATTTACCCAAATGGTGCTGGTATAAGCCTAGAGTTTAGTGTAGAGGCTGTAAGCAATTTGACCATATTGAAAAGGTGAGCAAAAACGAAAGGGAGAAGCAACCTCAACAGCAAGCAAAAATGACAGAAAATTAAGATGAAATGACAAAGGAGCATCTGTTCTTAGCTATCAAGGCCTGCAGCAAGGTTGAAAGCGTACATGTCCAGAGTTAAAGTAGGAAATGGAGATTTTGTGAAAGTGAAAGGCATAGGGGTGATTGTTGTTCAGACTTCAACATGTATTAAACATATACTTGATGTTTTATATGTACCTGAGATAGATCAAAACCTAGTCAGTGTAGGGCAATTGCTAGAGAAAAATCATGTCTTGATGTTTAAAGATAAAGCCTTCACTATACAAGATGTAAATGAACAAGAGTTAATGACTAAAAATGGAGAATAGAAGATTTACTATAGATTGGAAAACATCACTACATATGCATGTCTAGCTGAAGAAAGTGGGTCTTCTTTATGGCATAGACGATTTGGTCATGCTAGCCATACTTCACTTAGGCAAATGTATGATTTTAATCTTGTTGAAAACTTGCCTAAAATTATTAATTATACACATGTCGGTGATATCTGTCAACTTGGAAAGCAAACGAGATTACCATTCCCTAATAACCATCAAGAATGGCTATCAATAAGCTTGAGTTAGTGCACTCAGATGTTTATGGTCGAATGAAAATCACCAACTGAATACCAGCAGATACTTCATACTCTTCATTGATGATTTAACCAGAATGTGTTGGGGTTTATTTCCTGAAAGATAAATCAGATGTTACGGTTGTATTTCAAACATTCAAGAAAATGGTGGAGAATGAAAGTGGTTGAAAATAAAGACAATCAGAACTGATAATGGAACTGAGTATAGTTGTGGACAATTTAACAATTTCTGCAAAGCTGAAGGTGTTAAGCATCAAATGACAATCCCCTATTCTCGTCAACAGAATGGAGTCAGTGAGAGGAAAAATAGAACTGTAATGGAGATGGCCAAGTGCTTTTTGATTGAGAAAAATGTTCCAAGGAGTTCTGGGCTGAGGCAGTTAACACTGTTGTTTATCTCTTCAACCGTTTTCCTACAAAATCATTGGAAAAGAAAACTCCATATGAAGATTGGTATTATGTCAAACCAGATATCTCTGTGTTTGGGAGTGTTTGTTACACTCGCATTCCTGATGCAAAGAGAGATAGGCTAAGTGAAAAGGCTGAAGTTGGGATATTATTTGGATATTGCAACAATGCCAAGAGATATAAGGTGTTCAATCCTCAGTCAAAAAAGGTAATCTCTAGCAGGGATCTTAAAGTGAATGAAAATGCAATATGGAGTTGGGAAGATAGTTCACTTGTTAAAACAAAAACAAATAATCTGATTCCTCATAACGAAGAAATCGGTGAAGATGAGGTGGAACCTGATGATGATTCAGACACAGACAATGGCAAAGTAAAGATGAAGCCTTTAGCAGACATTTATGCAAGGTGTAATGCTGTAATTGTAAAGCCTGCAAGCTTTGTTGAAGTAGCTAAGTCATCGATTGGATGACTATAATGGAGGAAGAGATAAGAATGATAGAAAATAATGACACTTGGAAATTGGCTGACAGACCACTGAGTAGACAAGTGATTGGGGTTAAATGAGTGTATAAAACGAAGTTAAGCCCTGATGGATATGTCAACAAGCTGAAAGCAAGGCTAGTTGTCAATGGTTATGCTCAGAAGTATGGAGTGGATTTCACATATACCTTTGTACCAGTTGCAAGGTATGAAACAATAAGATTGTTGATGGCTATAGTAGCTCAAAGAGGTTGGAGGAAGTTTCAGTTAGATGTGAAATCAGCATTCTTAAATGGCTACTTAAATGAAGAAATCTTCGTTGACCAGCCTGAAGGTTTCATGGTTGATGAAATAGAGGATAAAGTCTATCTTCTAAAGAAAGCATTATATGGATTAATGCAGGCTCCAAGGGCCTAGTACAGCGGAATCGATGAGCATCTAACCTACCTTGGTTTTATTAAAAGCTTGAATGAACAAACTTTGTATGTGAAGGAGGAGAAAAATGATCATGTTATCATTTCCTTATATGTGGATGATCTGTTAATCACATGCAGCAACTATGCATTAATTGAAGGTGTGATGAATGATCTAAACAAAGCATTTGAAATGACGGACTTGGGGGGAAAATGTAATACTTTCCTGGCATGGAGATTAGTCAGTCTGATCTGGGAATTTTCATATGCCAAAAGAAATATGTTAAGGAGATACTGAAGAAGTTCATTTTAGAAAATTGTAAGCATGTAGCCACCTCACTGATTCAGAATGCAAAATTGCTGAAAGATGATGAAGCTAAGAAGATCGATGCAAAAGTCTATAGAAGTATTGTTGGCTGTCTACATATCTTACTGCAACCAGACCTAATGTTACATATACTGCAAATATTCTATCAAGGTTCAGAGAAGAGCCAAGTGAATTACATTTTCAAGCAGCCAAAAGAGTTATAAGATACATCACGTGAACATAGGACTTAGGAATCTGGTTCAAAAGGTCTGAAAATTGGAAGTTAATCCGCTTTATAGTGATTGGGCAGGAAGTCCAGAGGATATGAAGAGCACATCTGGATATATATTCTACTTGGGATCAAGTATCATTTGTTGGAACTCAATGAAGCAAAAGACAGTGGCTCGAACAACTGAAGCTGAATACATTGCTACATCATAGGCCACCAATCAAGCTGTTTGGCTAAGGAAAGCGTTGGAAGACTTAAAGCATAAACAAGATGAAGTACTATCATTTATTGTGACAATCAGTCTACACCAGCAACGGTTAGGAACCCTGTGTTTCATGGAAGAACCAAACACATTAAGATTAAGTATCATTCAATCAGAGAGAAGTCTTCATAATCAAAGATTGAGATAAAAAAATCTCGAAAATCAAACTTGTCAGATAGCCAGGGTAATCTTAGAAAGACTGCCAGGGACCCTATCAAATGATACTGAGATAAACTTGTAATAGAATATAATGGCCATAAGTGTTATGGAGAATGAAACTATTGAGGATCTGCCTATAAGTGCACAAACTCCAGTTCGTGTATACGTACCTCTTATTCCTTTTTCTCAAAGGTCTCGAAAAGGGCCAGAGGGAAAAACAGTTTAGAGAATTACTCTATAGAATGGGGCTCAACATTCGAAAATTACATTTAAGAGATAGATGGTGTGAAAAAAGGTACCTTCCTCTAATCAGAAGCTCGTGGATCTATATGGTCAGTAAAAGTAATTCCAAGTCAGAAGTAGACATTCTACAATGTTAAGGCAATCTTTCTTGACAAAACATATGTATCTCGTGTCCTCTTTCCTTAAAGACCATACAAGAAAAAGCTCAAAAAATAATTTGTAAAATTCTTGGACATATTAAAAAAGATGCACGTGAACATTCCTTTGCTTGAGATCATATCTCAAATATCAAGTTATGAAAAGTTCCTAACGGAGATGTCATCAAAGAAAAGAAACCTCAATGAATTTGAGACTACTACACTAAATAAGTAGTGAAGTGTTGTCTTGCAACACAAACTATATCCTAAGAGAAAGGATCCACGGAGTCTCAAAATACCTTGCTCAATATGAAACAATTATACTTTTAATGCTTTATGTAATTCCTTGCTAGTATAAATCTAATAATGTCTTTTTCTATCCACAAGAAGATAGGATTGGAAGAACTAAATGATACTAGAATCTTCCTTCAATATCAGATTGATCAATCGAGAGGTGGTTGAGAACCTAATTTTTAGCGGATTTCGTTATCTTAGACTTAGAAGAATAATGGGATGTATCATTAATTTTGGGTCGATCGTTCTTATCTACGAGATGGGATGTTATGGAATTTGAAGTCGGCGAACTAACCTTGAGGATGGATGATGAGTGAGAGAAATTCCAAGTTTATGCCAATGTCGAGAAGCCATCCCATGATAAGGAAAGTCAAAAAGTTGACTAAGAAGTAAAAAATCATGAAAAGTGCCCACATAAGAAAGGAATAGGTGAAATCATTGAAAACCTCAAGGATGAAAAAGGGGATCTTCATGTTTGGAGAATCAAGAAGAGGATTGGCAATGCTGAAAATTGTGTTTAATGCTTCGTCAGTGAAATCTGTTTTGAACCACCATGATTAACTCTTCCTCAAAATCTAGCTAAATACTTTAAATTAAGCACTTATTGGGAGATAACCTAATTTCTTACCCTTTTATTTATTATGCTTTAAGTTACATTGCATGTAGTTTGCTAGGTTTTCATTCAAATTTATATAGGATTTGTTTAAAGTTTACAATAAAAGGTCATCGTGTCAATATTAGGCCTAGAAAAAGGGAAAAAAACTTTATAAGTCAACAACATTATAAAAACACGTGACAAGTTTTTCGAGACACTGGCATTAAAAAATGAATTATACTTGGTGTACATTATGGATGTACACCAAGCACTTCTCATAAAAAATTGATCATCTTTCATAGTTATGTTTGCATATACAGTAAATTGTAGCTTTCGTGCTATCTTTTGACTTAATATCATTTTCCTCCATGCATGCACATCTTAGCCCATTTTGGTGTCGGTTGTCATTCATATTATTCATTAGACTTATATTTTTTGTGTACTCTAATATTCCTTGTCTGCATCTTAAATTTAAGGTACAATATTCAAACAGCGAGTCCTAAATATAATGAAGAATAGAATTGAATGATTCAAATTTTGCCTCTACCATCCAACCTACCTCCCAGCGAGTTTCTACATCCCTCTCTTGTTATTTTTTTACTTGTGTTTTATGATTTTATACTTTGAGGGGTATGTATATTTCAAGCTTGGAGGTGTTTGGTGCTTATTATTGATGAAATTCGATATTGTGTGTTTGTTTCGTATGTTGATCGCTTTATATACATGGAAAATATAAAAAACTGAAAGATTTCAAAAATATTTCAATACTTTATTGTGTCCTTGTGTGAGTTAGATGGCATTTTTGGCTATTGTTGATATTACTTGTGATTTATGAATTACTAATAAGTTATGAAACTAGGATGTTTTGAATCTTGTTTTTGTTAGATTTGACAATTTTTTAAAATAATAGTCAACTTTTAATCACCTTATATCTTTGAAGAGATTACTTGAATAAAATAGGTTGAGAAAGCTTGTATGTAGGTTGTTCAAAACCAAAACCAAAACCATATAACTCAAAACCATTGAAAAGATAGTTTAGGGATGGTCGAACCACTGTTAGAAGTTTCCAAGAGATGTGTTGATTCTGTGTTTGAATATATTGTGTGAAGTATTTTTAGCTAACAAGTGGAACCTAGAAAATGCCCCTATAGGAGTTTTGATGTTAGTTAATTATCCAAAAAAAGTAAAAGGTATTGCACTAATCAAGGCACATGTAAAAAAGTTGTTTACATTATTGTGTGATGCTAATTTTAAGTGATATGACCTTATTCATGACCAATGTTTAGGAGATGGTCTACCAAAAAAGAATGTTGCATACAATATAGAGTGTAACTACCTTAGAAAACTAATAAAAGATCCCATAAATAGAAGAAGGGATGCCAAGGTGTGTTGAAGTAATGACAAAATTACTATGAGCAATGCTTGTGCACAGTTTAGCTTTGAATATATACTTATGGATTCACACTTCTAGTAAGGATAATTATTTCGGTGAAGATTGGAGATTGAGATACTCAAATCTAAGGAGAATTAGCACAAATCGAGTTAGTGACTATCATTGATAAAACCCAATAGAAATTTAATGAAAAATGAATGAGTAAAGAGAATTCAAACTTTAGAATTATACCTCGGGAGAGAAAATAAAGAACAAATTTGGGGTGTGCATCTTATGAGAGAAAAAAGAAAATATTCAATCATTGAGGGTTGAGAATCATCGTCTATGAAGTTTATTGTAATTGAATTGACTATGCATGCGCGCATACATATTGATCTAATATTGAACAAGTTGATTAGTTAATCTTGGTGACATAACTTGGCGATATCTTACGAATTGTTCCTGTGATTTCAAGAATTTGAGGCAAAAAAATGGAAAGCTATCTGATGCGAACCCACGTAGCAATAGTAGCTACGAAACCCACACAAGATTGATTCAATCCCTAAGAAAGCCAAGAATCAATGTTTAAGCCTAATTCAAAAAAATATTGAACTAAAGAACCAACACAATCCCCGACAATATGTTTGACCGCACAAGAAATAATCTTGATAAGTTCAGAATTAATTAGACTAAGAACAAGAAGAAAGCAAAATACCTTTCGATTAATAGATTCAAGAATCTCACTCGATTTGTTTGAACGGCACAAGAAATAATCTTGATAAGTTCAGAATTAATTAGACAAAGAACAAGAAGAAAGCAAAATACCTTTCGATTAATCTCTCAATAATTGTGTAGTGTACAATAAGAATGATAACCTTATTTATATGAAATCCATAAAACCTTAAAAAATGGAATTATACTCTAAAATAACAAAAGATATCACAAAATAGAGTTTTAACTGAAATAGAAGATTGCGCAAAATTTCGAAAAATTCACTACCGGAATATTTGCTATACGGCCGCATAATGTAAATCTATGTGGTCACATAGACCATCTGAGCTCCTCTACTGTGGGTTCAGTAAAGGGGCATGCGATCGCATGCCCTGAACATCCTTCCAGTTTATCCGTCCATTGCTTGAATCAAGTTGCTCCATTCCGTTTCATCTTCCATACCCAACATGAAATTTGTCCATTTGCTTGCTGTGATCAATGTTTCATCCACTGTGGCTTAAGCAAGTAATCTCATTGCTTCGTTGACCCATTTCGCTTGTAACCTAGTCATATGCCTTTTCTCAACAATCATTGGATTCTTGCCCGAACTTGCTCTCATATCGTGGATCACATCATCCCCTCTATCTTCGAAAGGATTTGACCTCAAATCTATACCTGCATCAAAGAGATAAAGAACAGAGACGTTAAAGGTAGCTGAAACATTATAATCACTAGGAAGATCTAATTTGTAGGCATTGTTATTGATCTTGTCAATAATTTGGAATGGACCATCTCCCTGTAACTGCAACTTCGACTTTCTTTGTTCTTAAAACACTCTTTCCTCAACTGTACCCAAACCCAATCTCTTGGTTCAAATATAATGCACTTTCATCCATTATTTGCTTGAGAAGCATAATGCTCATTTTTCTTCTCAATCGGCACCTACCTTCTCATGGTAGGATCTTACCAACTCGACCTTCTTCTTTCCATCTAAGTTACCTCTATCATCAACAGGTAAATGAATTAAATTCAGAGGTATTAGTGGATTAAAATTATAAACAATTCCAAATGGAGTATAAGAAGTAGTAAAATGCGTAGCCCTAGTATATGAAAATTCTATGAATGTCAAGTAATCCTCCTAACTCTTCAAGTTCTTATTGACTATAGTATGTAATAGTTGTATCATAGTCCTATTAAAAACTTCAGTTTGCCCATCTGTTTGTGGGTGACAAGTTATAAAGAATAATAACTTAGTTCTTAACTTACCCCACAAAACCTTCCAAAAATGACTAAGGATACAATACTCCTAAGTATCCCTTTTAAGCGCACTACTTCCTTACTGAATAAATCCGCAACATTATGACATGGAATGAAATGAGCCATCTTACTAAATCTATCTACCACCACAAATATTGAATATCTTCCTTTCGTAGTCCTAGACAAACCTAACACAAAGTCTATAGACACATCAACCCAAGGCTCACTAGAAAAGGGTAATGGCATACACAAACCTTAAGGTAAAATCTTAGACTTAGCCTTTTACAAGTGATACATCTACTACAAGCCCAATCAACATCAATCTTCATCTTAGGCCAATAAAAATGTTCACCTAGCATCTGTAAGGTCTTCCTAACCTCTAAATGACCCATTAGACCTCTACTATGTGCTTCACGTGCTAATAATTCTCTCATTGAACATTTAGGAACATATAAATTATTTTTCCGAAATAAATACCCATCATGCCTAAAGAACCTATCCAGACACCCTTATTACATAATTCATATACATCAGAAAAATCTGAATCATTAGCAAACATGTCTTTAACATATTCAAATCATAGCAATTGGCACCTAAAGAAGTTAGAAGTACGTACCTCCTTGACAAAGTATTTGTTACTACATTTTCTTTAGCTTGTTTGTACCAAATAAAATAAGAAAATGTCTCGATGAACTCCATCTACATTACATGTCTCTTGTTTAGCTTACATTGACCCCTTAAATGCTTCAAGGACTCATGTTCGATGTGAATTAGGAAATCTTTTAGCCATAGGTAATGGTGCCATGTTTCCAAATCTCGAATGAGTGCCTACATCTCCTTGTTATATGTGGGATAGTTGAGAGCTGTTCCACTCAGCTTTTCAATAAAGTAGGCTATTGGTCTTTCATTCTGCATCAAAATAGCTCCAATGCCTATGCCTGGGGCATAGCATTCAATCTCAAAAGTATTGTTAAAGTTCAGTAGTGATAAAATCGGTGCAGTACATAACCTATCCTTAATAGTATTAAAACATGTTCTTGTTCAATGCCATAATGAAATCCTACACTTTTCTTTACAATTTTTGTGAGTGGTGTGTCAAGTGTGCTAAAATCTTTAACAAAACGCATATAAAAGCTAGCTAAACCACGAAAACTTCTTACCTCACTTATACTTTTAGGTGTTGATCACTCCTTGATAACTTTGATTTTCTCCTCATCCACTTCAATGCCCTTTGCACTAACAACATAACCAAGAGAGAACAATTTTTTTTCATGCAAAATGTACACTTTTTAAAGCTAGCATAAAGTTGTTCTTAAGACCACAAGTACATATCTTAAATGTCCTATATGCTCATTTAAATCCTTACTATATACCAAGATACCATCAAAGTAACCTATTACGAATTTATCTATATATGCATGCAGGACATGGTTCATTAATCTCATAAACGTGCTAGATGCATTAGTAAGTCCAAATGGCATGACTACCCACTTAATAAACCATATTTAGTCTTAAAAACAGTTTTCCTCTCTTATTTTCTTATTGTGAAAGATTAACTTTACTCTCCTTTTCTCTCAGTCTTTTTTTTCCTCACTTTTCAATTTGAATTGATCTTCATAAACTTGTGCTGGTGTTAATGGCGCAAGAGTTATAGACTTCATGTCTTTAGTAAATTTGTATCTATATTTGTACCCATCATACATCACCTTCCTATCATATTGACATGGTATCCCCAACAAAATATGTTCGGCATGCATAGGAACTATATCACACATCACTTCATCATGATACTGTCCAATTGAGAAACTCAGCGACACTCGCCTATTCATGTTAACCTCTCTATATTCATTCAACCATTGTAATTTGTAAGGCTTAGGATGTTTTAGCATAGTTAATCCTAATTGCTCAACAGGTACAGTGCTATCTACATTGGTACAACTACCCGTATTAATAATCATACTACATACCTTGTTGTTGCGTAGCATCTCGTATGAAGTATGTTGTCCCTTTGTTGCTCCAAGTCATCAAGCTCTTCCACTACATACTCCGCCTTCTCACCATCACTAGCATCTTCTAATTCCGGTATGTCATTATATTCATCCTCACAATCACTCACTACTTCTCTGTTAGGTTCAATATTATAATTGACGATTCGGTGAACAAAAATTACTTAATTGAACATGTGTAAAAGTCAAGGAGTAAAGTGCAACTATGTATAGTTGAGTAAGGTAGCCTAGGGTTTGAATTTGAGTTTGGAAACAATGAAAAAAAGGTGCCAAAATTTCTCTAGCTTCACGTCTGGCCATTGCTTGAGATACAGAAACAAAATCATTGTAGCTCGCTTCTCACCCAGGCATCACTTGAGCAGCGGACCTTTGGCTCGAGCGACAAACTCCATCATTCGTGCAACATATTTATACGGTTAAAACTAGTTCGCAATTTTGGAGAGTTTTACATGGCCCATACTACTCATACACCTCCAACTATAAATACAGAGGCTCTTACATGAAAATTGATGGTTGTCTTATTTGTGTCTCATGTTCATATCATCTTTTGAGGGATCCAAGAACACTTTCTGTTGGTGGAGTCATTCATATCATTCTTGGGATCCAGCAACAACATTTTAGAAAAGGATCAACTGAAGAATTCAAAGCACCTATTTCGCAAACATCCTTAAGAAGGTACTTTCTTAGTTGAACTTCAGAGGCTGCTAGAGGTTGAGAGAGGTTGGACTGCAAGCATAGAAAAAGTACAAGAGTTGAAGATTCTTGGAAGTCCACTTGGAAGAGACAATTGAAGAAGATCGGGAGTCTAGAATTTACAGCGGATCTTGGAAGCTACATGAGGTAGATCAAAAGATCTAATGGGTTGGATAGATAGTATCTATTGTAGCATATCATAAGTCCAGAGGAATAACAGATCTTGGAGATTACAGAAATCACAACAGCGGGAACTAGTGGAATTTGCTAGGCTAAAAAGGGACTATTATCCATATTGTCATTAGTTCTCAGAGTTTTTACCCAGTTGGATTTCTCCATCATCAATATTGGTGTTGTTTATTGCTTTCCATATTACAAACTATGGTACTCAAACTTAGGATAATTGAATTGTTTGTTTAACCATATAGAAACAATTAAAAGTGACTTTTTGCTTGTTAATTGTATTATTTCGCATGTAAGGTCGAACTTTACGATATTTTCAATTGGTCAGAGCCTAATTTTGATTCTTGGCCTTAATTTATCTAGATTAGTAGTTCATTGTTCGTCCTGTCATACTTTAATGGCACTAACTATGCCCATTGGAAAGTTAGGATGAGAGCGTTCTTAAAATCTATAGATGAACGAATTTGGTTGAGTGTGGTGAATGGTTGGAGTGCCCCTAGTACAACTGTAGACAACATAGTGACCTCCACTCCCATTGCTAATTGGACTAGGATGAACTTAGATGAATGTAACTGGAAAAGTAAAGCCTTACATACCTTATTTATAGTGGTATCCCCAAAATAGTTTATGAGAGTCTCAATGTGTGAGGTACCCAAAGAGGTTTGGGATATTCTACAGGCCACACATGAGGGAACTTAGGCTATTAAAAACTCTAAGTTGCAAATGTTAACCACTAGCTTTGAAGAGATTAGGATGAAAGAGAATGAGACTTTTGATGAGCTTTATACTAGATTAAACGACATAGTGAATTCTAGTTTCAACCTAGGTGAGAGAATCTCGGAGCCTAAAATTGTAAGAAAAATTCTTAGATCTTTACTTGAAAGGTTTAGGCCTAAAATCATGGCTATTGAAGAAAGTAAGGACATAGATTCCATTAAGGTAGAGAAGTTAATTGGATCCCTCCAAACGTATGAGCTGATCTTAGATAAACCTGAGCTGACCTTAGATAAACCTGTTAAAGATAAATTACTGGCATTGAGATCCGTGAGAAACACCCAAACTGAATCTTCTGATTCTGATTCACCGAATGATGAGGTGTTCCTGGTTAAAAAATTCTGAAAAATGTTTAGAAAGAAAAATAATCCTCAAGAGAGACACAAATGTGGCCCGAGTGAATTTAGGAGAAAATCTAAATATGTGAGATACCATAATTGTCGTGATTTTGGTCATGTTAGGTGTGAGTGTTCTAGCAGTAGGAGAAATTCGGATAAGGCTATGAATGCTACTCACTGATGATGAGTCTAACTGGACAATTAGAGTTAGAAATCTACTTGTGATGAAAGTGAAAAATATATTACCTTTACTGCTAGACTTAAGGAATGATCTGACCATGGGAGTGAAAGAGATGAGGACTTAGATAGTGATGAGGAATCTATGAGTGAGGAAGATATCCAAGAGGCTTACGATAAGATGTATGAGGATAGTCTTAAGCTTCTCATTAAAAACAAGACCTTGAGTGCGAAGAATAAGGAACTTGAATTGGAAAATGAGAAGTTAATAGCGCACATTAAAGAATCTACCTCAATCCTGAGTGAAGTTTGAAATCCATGAATGAAACTTTAGGGACTCAGGTTAAGAACCTCACCAGTGAGCTTAAGATGTCCTCTAGAGAGTCAGCGAATTGACCACTAAGAAAGAGACCTTAGAAATCAAGGTTAAAAACCTTATGAGTGATCTAAAATATTCTCCTTATGAGTGATCTAGAATATTCTAAGTCTCAACTACTTGTCTTCTTTAGTGGTTCTGAAAAGTTAGATAACATTTTAGGAATGGGCAAGCAGGCTGGAATAAAGGATGTCTAGGTTTTAAGGAAAACAATGCTAGTACTTCTAAGATCATGTTTGTCCCTGTCATTGACCAGCCCAAACATGTGCCTAACCCCAATCTTAAGGATAAGGGATTTGTTAGACAAAGGCCTACTAGACAGTGTAGGACCCGCCAACCTAGGAATAGATATCGACGATCTCATAACTTTGGTCCTAGCTTTATCCTTACATGTTTTCACTGTGGTGAGTTAAGACACATAAGGCCTAAGTGTTGTCATTTCCTGAACTGGAAGAGAAACCACGACTTAAATAGAAATAAGAATCAGGAGTTTGTTGATCAGAATGATTTCTTACAAATCAAGTGAGTAAATTGACGAAGTTAATGACACAGATGAATAGGAATATTCCTATCACTAGGCAAGTTTGGGTAAAGAAAAATGATCTGAGAAATTGTGAAATAGATCACGGTGCTCTTAAAGGTAAGAGCATTTCCGTACCTAACCGATTAGGTAATTCTTGATACATGCTCGAACTTTATCATTGTGTGTTATTGAGTTATGCATGTATCACATTTGTTTATTTGTTTTTCTAGGTAGAAATCACATGTATGTTTTGTTATTTTTGTGTGTTTGAATTGTTTTTTTTTTTTTGCTTGGTGCATTCATGTTTTAAAAAAAAAAAGGTGAAAGTTTTTACTACAGCATGATATATAACATTCTCGAACTTGTGAGTTGTGATCATGCATGAGTTTAATCGATGAGCTATAACATAGTTTCCATTGTTGACTTAGATTATTTATGGAGTACTTAGTAGACGTGTCTTCAGGTACCATATGCACTGCACACACTATGATATTGTCAGTGAGACTCTACTGCGTGTGTGAGATTTGAGATGCAGTCACATGTTAGTAAGGTGATTTTGAATATGAATTGACCTTATTTATCAGACATAAGCTCAAATTTATCCACGGTAATAAAAAGCTCAATATTTTATTTTTTTCTTTGAATCCTATTTGACTCAAGCAATTAAGTTTGTAAGGTTTTTATAACCTACTGCCTATGGTTAACTGACTTGGGTTAACCGACCTAAAGCTCGTTACAGGTGTTATTTTAGTCGCTTAATGGAGAAGAGTCTGTACTTAAGATGTGAAAAATAATTATGAGCTAAAAATATTGAAATATATGTAAAAAGTCAGGGGGAGAAAAGAAAATGTGAATATAAAATGAGTTTTTATTTAAAGGTCCTAATGCGCTTTAAATGGTTTGATTTTCATAAGTAATATACTTATTGGCAGTAATGTTTAGCATGTCTTTTCTCAGAAAATTAAGGTTTAAAGTCCTACTTACAAAGGATTAGTGGCACTTTACAACCATGAGTCACTTATTATGTCGAAAGATTTACTATACATTGATTATACTTATGCATGCTAATGAATGCATTTTTGAGTGATCATATGTTAATGTTAAAAAAAAAAAAATTAACCCTTCATCATTTGTGACAAAAAGGGGGAGAGAATATTGACAAGTCATTGACATTTGGAATGTCTACATTGTATGTCTGAGGAGTCGTTAGGGAGAGACATAGATATATTTGCTTACTGCATAAAAATATTGAGAGTTTGCAGAAGGGAGAGACTGTGCATTGCATCTGCATTGCATATTTAGAGAGAGACATAGATACATTTTCTTACTGCATAAAATATTGAGAGTTTGCTGTAAGGGGGAGCATGTGCATTGCATATCATATGCATAACTGTTTGAATTTTGATGTTTTGTGATGTTAATATTTCGGTTGGTGATTTAATTGACATTAATGTTACATCTCAAACTAGCATGCTTATTTGTGTTCATGAGTTTTGTGATTTCCTGTATCACGTACTTTTACACTAGGTATTGAGTTTTTTATTTCAGGAAACAGATGTACCAAGGAATGCAAGAAGTAGAAGGACTTGAGTAGATTAGGTAGTTTAATTTGATATGTTGATTTATTTTACTACTCTGACTTAATTTGTATAGTTTTGTCACAGAATACCGAAAGGGGAGATTGTTAGGTTCAATATTGTAATTGGCGATTCTGTGAACAAAAATGACTTAATTGAACATGTGTAAAAGTCAAGGAGTAAAGTGCAATTATGTATAGTTGAGTTAGGTAGCCTAGAGTTTGAGTTTGAATTTGGAAACAATGAAAAAGTGGTGCCAGAATTTCTCTAGCTTCACGTCTGGCCATCGCTCGAGCGATAGAAACAGAATCATTGTCGCCCGCTTATCGTCTAGCCATTGCTCGAGTGATGGACCTTTGGCTCGGTGACAACCTCCCTCGCTCGTGCGACATATTTATGTAGCTAAACCTAGTTCACAATTTTGGAGAGTTTTATGCGGCCATATTACTCATATACTCCAACTATAAATACAGAGGCTCTTGTACGAAAATTGGTGGTTGTCTTATTTGTGCCTCATATTCATATCATCTTTTGAGGGATCCAAGAACACTTTCCATTGGTGGAACCATTCAAATCATTCTTGGGATCCGGTAATCGCATTTTGGAAAAACATCAAATTAAAGAATTCAAAGCACCTATTCCTAAACATCTTTAGGAAGGTACTTTCTCAGTTGAACTTCAGAGGCTACTGGAGGTTGAGAGAAGTTGGACTGCAAGCACAGAAAAAGCACAAGAGTTGAAGATTCTTGAAAGTCCACTTGAAAGAGACAATTGAAGAAGATCGGGAGTCTAGAATTTACAGCGGATCTTGGAAGCTACAGGAGGTAGATTGGGAGATCTAGTAGGTTGGCTAGATAGTATCGACGGTAGTAGATCGTGAGTTTGGAGGAACAATAGATCTTGGAGATTACATAAATTACAATAACGGGAACTAGTGGAACTTGCTAGCTAAAAACGGACTATAATCTATATTGTCGTTAGTGGAAGTAACTGGCTTGGCCTCGGAGTTTTTACCCAGTTGGGTTTCTTCATCATCAATATTGGTGCTGTTTATTGATTTCCATATTACAAACTGTGGTATTCAAACTTAGGATAATTGAATTGTTTGTTTAACCATCTAGAAACAATTAAAAGTGACTTGTTGCTTGTTAATTGTATTATTCTACACGTAAGGTTGAACTTAGTTATTAAACTACGATATTTTCATTCTCCATTGTCGCGCAAGATCATGTCCCCCTTTTTTTGGACATTGAGAAGCATTGCATCCCAATCCCAAGCACCAAAACATTTGATATCGTGATTCCTAGAGGGTTGGGAATCCGCCTTGGGTGTAACTTTGCTAGCAACTTCCTACCTTCCCTTCGGTAGCTCAATCCTACTTTTTAAAATTGTCCCATTATCTTTATTATTATCCCACTTCGGTTTCCAAGAAGAGTTAGAACCCGAGAAACCCGATGAATATCTAGTTGTCCCATTCCTCTTCAATTATCTTTTCACCTTCATAACTACATATAGCATGTCTTACAACTCCACATAATGTTGCAACTCTACCACATTAGCTGTCTCCCTATTCAATCCATTCAAAAACCGGGTGAAGGTTGGCTCCCTATCCTCCTCAACATTCACTTTAATCATAGCCATTTCCATCTCCTTATGATAATCCTCCAGACTCCTAGAATCTTAGTAGAGGCTTTGCAATTTTTGATGAAGCTCCTTATAATAATGATTAGGCATGAACCTCTTCATCATGATAGCCTTCAATTCTTTCCATGTATTAATAGGTCTTTCACAGTTCATCCTCTTAGATATTACTACTTGATCCCACCAAATGATAGTATAATCGGTAAATTCAAGTACCGCAATCTTTACCTTATTTTCCTCTGAGTAGTTGTGGCAATCAAATATCAACTCTATTTTATTTTACCACTCTAAGTACGCCTCTGGATCACTCATTCCTTTGAATGAAGTAATTGTCATTTTGATATTGCCCATACTTCTATCAACACCATCTCTAACAAGATCTCTACCCCCTCCTTTCATGCCTAACTCATCTATCCCTCATTCTTCCTAATTTGACATCCACCAATACATCCTCATTAATGTCACTATCTGCTTCACATTCACCAGCAAAATTTGCTCTATGATCCCGCCTTCTTACCTCATTGTGATAGGAATTTCTTTAGGTTGTTCCCTACGTAAATTAGCAAGAAATGTGTCTTACATATCCAATCTGTCTCTCACATCCTCAAACAGCCTTTCGAACCGTCGTGTCACCTCATCCGACATGTTGAATTGATTATTATTCTAGCTTAAAGTAGAATCGTCTTTATCCAACATTCTCTATTAGTCTTACCACTCTTGTCTTTTTCCACTCAATGCTATCTTGCAAGCACTTCAAAGAACTAATTCGATCTCAATCGAAATTCAATCCTTGTAGAGTTTCAAACAAAAATTTGAGTAAAAAAAATTGACTCTAAAATGACTCATGAAGTAGGAATTGACACTTTGAATGGAACACTAAGGAAAAATCTAAGAATGAGTTTCTTGAATTTGAATTGTAAACCTTTGGATTTGAATTTTTTTACTCAAAAAATGAAATTGTATGTTGTTGGCAATTTTTTGAATTTTCGATTTTTTGCTCAAAAATTCAACTAGATGCGAACAAAGAAATAGAAACCGATTTGGATGTTAGATTAGCGCACACACAAGTTTTGAAAAACAAAATTGCTGGTATTTTATGGCTTGGAGACTTAAAAATGAAAAACACGAAGAAGACGAAGAATGAAAAACAAAAGATTCAAACAAAAAGAAAAAAAAAAAGAATATAACCTTGATTTTCAGAGCATTGCTCTGATACCAACTGATGTGAATCCACTTAGCAATAGTAGCGACAAAACCCACACAAAATTGATTTAATCCCAAGAAATCCAAGAATCAATATTTAAACTTGATTCAAATAAATATTAAACCAAACAACCAATACAATCGTCGACAATATGTTGACTCCATGATTAAAACATTCAAGAATCTTACTCGATTTGTTTCATAGCCACAAGAAAAAATCTTTATAAGTTCAGAATTAATTGGATGAAGAATAAAAAGAAAATAATAATGTCTTGCAATTAATCTCTCAATAATTGTGTGTTATACAATGAAAATAATAATTTTATTTATATGGAATCCATAAAACCCTAAAAAAGGAATTAAACTCTAAATATAACAAAAGATATCACAAAATAGAGTTTTAACTAAAATAGAAGATTACGCGAAATTTGAAAAAATCCCGATCGAAAATATACTATGCGGACACATAATGTAAATCTATGTGGTCGCATAGATCTGAGCTCCTCCACTGTGGGTTCGGTAAAGGGGCTATACTGTTGCATAGTTGTTCCTTCCAACTTCTTTGTCTATTGTTTGAATCAAGTTGCTCCACTCGTTTCATCTCCCATGCCCAACATGAAAATTATCCATTTCCTTGTCGTGATCAGTGTTTCGTTCAACGTGGCTTGAGCAAGTAGTCTCATTGATTTTTTGATCTAGCTCGCGACTTAGTCATAGGCTTCCTCAAAAATCAATGGATCCTTTCCCAAACGTTCCCTCGTATCATAGATCACATCATTATCTAATTATATTATTTGTGTTTTTATGTGTATTAAATAGTTAGTTTTGTTTAAGATTAATAAAATTTCAAGTTCTGGGTGTTTGATAGGTGTAATTTCTATACCTATTCGGGCCATCAAAAGTGAATATTTGGAATTTAAATTGAATGGATTGCAACTTAATTAGGTTAAATATTGATGATTGTAAAATATATTCAAGTTTGGATGGCTTTTGATTAAAAAAAGGTGGAAATTGACTAAAGAAGGAAAAAAGGAAGAGTTCCAAAGTTTGGGAATTATATCGCAAATATACAAAAGTTAATTCAGACCAAGGAATAAGGATTGAAGATTGCATGAAATAAATTGGATGAATTTAGAAGATAAAAGATGACAACTACACAAAAAAGTATTAAAGAATAAATAGGAAGCAAAGCAAGGACCAAAACGAATATCATGCAAAGTTAAAGGGGTACGATCACACCACATAAAGGGTTGTGATCGTAACCCCTCAGATTTAGCCAATAGAATGCATGAGTATTTTCTTATGAAATCGTAGGTT
Source organism: Fraxinus ornus (assembly GCA_903798235.1). Lineage (NCBI taxonomy): Eukaryota > Viridiplantae > Streptophyta > Magnoliopsida > Lamiales > Oleaceae > Fraxinus > Fraxinus ornus. Next base: position 5,346 of record CAIGRF010119788.1, on the reverse strand, counting down.
GTATGCATCTATGATCGCACATGTATAAATTAGGCACACGGGAGAATTCTCCTTCTATAATTGAAACTCTTTATGAAACTTTGGACATGATTCTTAGCCTAATTCAGCCTCTATAAACAAAGAACTTCCTCCAACATTGCAAGATACCTCATGTAATACAATAAATGAAATCTTACAATGAAGTGAGGCCAATTAATCATTATTTTGGGAGAATTCAAGAGGTAAGATACAAGAAATCAATCCTTTGAAGACCCAATTTATTTCTCGGACAAAAAAGTAAAATGTGTAAATGGAGATCAATCAAGAAACCATTGAAGTGATTCAAAATTTTGTGATTAGCCATCTTTTTCTTCATATATCTAGAATCCAAGTGATGTCTTACAAATCAAACATGAATTCTTGTGACTTTGTAATGCTAAGCTAGTTTTTTGGCTTCTAAAACATAGATAAACCATTGTTATGAATTTTTAGCCCATGTTTGATGGCCATTATTTTGAGAAAATTGAGTTTTGAATAATGTTTTTTTTAGAATGTGTGGTTAAAAAGTATGAAAAAGTTTAAAGTTTACGTGCAAAATATTTTATTATGCAAATGTACGGTTAAAATCGAGTATGAAAATTAAAGAATTTTGAAATAATGGTTGTCAAAAAGGGGTTTAATGTAATTTTTAATATTTTGACGTCCAAATATATGTTTATTCTCGAATGATTGTTCTAGGTTTAAAGTTTTTCAATTACCTTATCAATAATTGGATTGATGTATGAATTTTATTATATTCAAAAGTGAAGATTCTAACTAAGTTTGACCTTACATGCGAAATTATACAATTAACAAGCAACAAGTCACTTTTAATTGTTTCTACATGGTTAAATAAACAATCCAGTTATCGTAAGTTGAATTACCGTAGTTTGTAATAAGAAAGCAATAAATAACACCAATATTGATGACGGAGAAATCCAACTAGGTAAAAACTCTAGGACCAAGCCAGTTACCTCCACTATAAACAATATGGATTACAGTTTGTTTTCAGCCTAGCAAATTTCACTAGTTCCCGCTGTTGTAATTCATGTCATCTCTAAGATATGCTGTATCCACCAGCTTCCCGATCTTCTACAAGTAGATGTTGTCTAGCCAACTCCACTAGACTTCCCGATCTACTTCCTATAGCTTCCAAGATCTGTTGTCTCCTTCCAACTTCCCGATCTTCTCCAATTGTCTCTTCCAAGTGGAATTCTAAGAACCTGCTCCAAGGTCTTGTGCTCTTCATGCGCTTGTAGTCCAACCTCTCTCAA
>CAIGRF010119778.1:15187-32195 GCA_903798235.1 Fraxinus ornus | reverse complement strand
AGAATTCCCAACATTAGTTATTTCAAAGTCTTCAGTTGCAAATGTTTCATTTTAAACACAAAAGACAATTTGGAAAAATTTGACTCAAAATTCGATATTGGAATTTTTCTTGATTATTCATCGACTTGGAAAGCATATAGAGTTTTCAACAAAAGAATTCTAGTCGTTGAAAAATCTATGCACGTTACATTTGATGAGACTAATCTTCTTTATCGAGAGAAAGGTATTGATGATGATGTACGATTGGAAACCCGCCTTGAACAAATGCATATTCAAGATAAAGAAGTATCAAATGAACAACAATTAAAGGAGCCCAACGACCAAGATAGAGAAGAAAAGCTAAACGAGGATCAAGGCAACTCTACATTGCCAAAAGAATAGAAGTTCGTCTCATCTCACCCAAAGGAGTTAATTATCGGTGATCCATCAAAATGTATCACTACTAGAACTTCTCTTAGAAATCATCTTGGTAGTTGTGCATTCATTTCACAAATTGAACCCAAAAATTTTGAAGAAGCCGAATTTGATGAATTTTGGATTCTAGCGATGCAAGAAGAACTTAATCAATTTGAGAGAAACCATTTTTGGGACTTAGTTGCTAGACCAACAAATCAAACCGTTATTGGTACTAAATGAGTTTTTCGAAACAAAAGAGATGAAAATGGAATCATTGTGCATAACAAGGCTAGATTAGTGGCACAAGGTCACAATCAAGAAGAAGGTATTGATTATGAAGAAACTTTTGCACCGGTGGCTCGATTAGAATCCATTCGTATGCTTCTTGCATTTGCATGTCACAAAAACTTACTCTTTATCAAATGGATGTTAAAAGTGTATTTTTAAATGGATACATTCAAGAAGAAGTTTATGTTGAACAACCACCCGACTTTGCAAATCATAATTTTTCAAATCATGTTTTCAAACTTAGAAAAACTCTCTACGGACTTAAACAAGCTCCTAGAACTTGGTACAAACAATTGAGCAAATTTCTACAGTCAAATGATTTTTCTATTGAAAAAGTGAATACCACTCTTTTTATCAAAACCCATAAACAAGACATGATTATTATTCTAATTTATGTTGATGACATTATTTTTGGGGTAACAAATATCCAACTTTGTGAAGAATTTTCTAAAAATATGAGTATGGAAATTGAAATGAGCATGATAGGTGAACTCAAGTATTTTCTCGGACTACAAATTAAACAAACTTGTGAGCATTTTCATAAATCAAAGTAAATACATATTAGACATGTTAAAGAGGTTCGAAATGAATGATCTAAAGTCGATGAACACTCCAACGAGAACTTCCGTAAAGCTTGACAAATATGACCAAGGCACGTCCATTGACATCACTAAATATCAAGGTATGATCGGATCCTTTCTTTATTTAAATGCAAGTAGACCCGATATTATGTTTAGTGTATGCTTATGTGCTCATTTTCAATCTAATCCTAAGAAATCCCACCTTAAAGCTATAAAAAGAATCTTTCGATACCTTAGTGAGACTCGAAACTTAGGACTTTGATATCCAAAACGAACTCATTTTGATTTACTTAGCTACTCAGATGCCGATTGGGCCGGATGTCAAGTTGATCATAAACGCACTAGCGGCATTTGTCAATTTCTAGGATTCACCCTAGTTTCGTGATTTAGTAAGAAACAAAACTCAATTGCATTGTCTACGCCCGAGGCCAAATNTGTGATAACACTAGTGCTATTAACTTATCTAAAAATCCTGTATTGCACTCTATGACGTAGCATATTGAAATTCAACATCACTTTCTGAGAGATCATGTTCAAAACGGTGATATCTCACTTGAATTCGTTGACACCGAAAATCAATTGGCTGATGTTTTCACCAAACCTCTTGCACCCAGTCATTTCACGTTTATTAGACGAAGTTTGGGTCTTTTCGAGTTAAATAGCCTTCAAAATTAAACTTTTTTTTTTAATTATTATCCCCTTTTAATTTTTTTATATATTTCAAAAAATAATAATAATAATAAATAGCGGACGTTCGGTATCTCGCCGCAAGACATAATTTTTTTTTTTTTTTTTTTTTTTGCACTTTTTAGCTGACGTCCAGTACTGGAAATTACTAGATTTTAAAATTGTGACCTTCCTGCCTTTTCTTCATTTCACTTCTCCATCTTTCCCCAGCCTTACTCTCCTTCAAATCTAGTTCAAAACCTCTCACATTTTCATCTTAAAATTGCTTTTCATTCAACAATCGGTCCATTTACAATCTAAATCTTTGGTATTCCATCATATCTTCATTCAAAAACTCGAGCCCTAGAATCCCTCTCAAGGTTCCACTCTGTTTTCACTCAAAATCTAACGTGAAATTTGTAAAATACTCTTGCTTGTGATCTTCTCTAACATCCTATAAGAAATTTCATCAAACAATTGCATTTTAATTTCAAAATCTTCTCTTTCAAGCCCTACATTTCGAAAATCCCCAATTTTTCTGTGAAAAATGTCGACTTCCCGAGGTAGAGGCAAGAGGCTCAAACAACCGTTTGATGATGTTCTCCATCTCCATCCTTCGAAGAAGAAGACATGGACCTAGAACCCGAGACGACGCCTAGTCCCTTCGAGAAGACACCCATTTTACTAGGTAAAAATGTCGATTTTCCCTCTTTTACATTCAATGTCCCCGCATTTAGAGTAAAAGAATATTTCATGAATATGGGTTGGGTATCCGTTTGCACATTAGAGGAAAATGCATATCCACGACTTATGAAGGAATTTTATAAAAATATGACTTTTCCTTCTCGTTCGGATGACATCACTTGTTTCATTAAAAATGTCTACATCACCGTCTCAAAACCTCTCATCTGCACTCTTCTAGAACTTGAACCATGCGATGTTCAAACTTTTGTACACAAGGCACACCCTCACGTGGATGATTATAGACCGATCAACGCTTGTCGTCGCGTGATGGGTAAAAATATTGAAAACATTACAAAAATCTCTACAAACCAACTCACTCTTCATTGTAAAGTTTTACAAAACATTATCGTAAATGTTATCCTACCTAGGAAGGGACATCGGTACGAGGTGAACAACTTTGATCTTTTTCTTCTCGACTATTTCCTTGTCGGTTGGCGAGTTGATTTTCCAACCATTGCATTGGGCCTCATGCGACTCATACACTCTTCACGTATTGCTAAAGCTCATCCATATGGCATGCTTTTAACAAAGATTTTCAAACACTTTGACGTCCATTTTCACGACAAAGCCTTCGTCAAACCACGTCCCATCGACACTATTAGCTCCACTACTCTTAAACGAATAAAAATCATTAAGAAAAACGGTCAATGGGTGTCTGAGACGAAGGGGTTGACCCGGTTTCGGAGCTTTCTACGTTACCATTTGAGGAAGAGGAGGAAGATGACGACAACGACGAGGGCACACCGCATCCGACGGGTGCCTCACATGCTACACCCCGGACGAATGCTCCGCATCTGGCTAGTCGAGGTCTTTCCGAAGACCAGTTTGCACTTTTGAGCGGACGAATCGACTCGCTTACTACGACGGTTAATGGGATGAGCGGTGAGCTTAGACATATACGATCACAACATGATGTGATCCTTGCCCGGCAGGATACTATGCAAGATCAGATGACTGCTTTCTTTGCCGACATACTTGCTCGATTTCCGCATCCCCCTCCTCCGGCACCGTAGTCTTTTCATTGTTGCTTTTAAACTATGGTTGAACCTTTTGATTATGTACTTAACTATGCTTAACTATTGAAATAATTATGGAATGTCTATTAGATGTTTTATTGTCCTCTCTCTATAATTGATTATTCTTGCTTGGTTCCATACTTTTTGCTTATGCCAAAAGGGGGAAGAAATAGAAAGATTTGAATAATTATATTTAAACAGGGGGAATATATGTATGCAATTTTATTAAATATCAATTTGTTTGAATTATACATTGCAAATCATCGTGTTTGTCATAATCAAAAAGGAAGAAATTGTTGACCTATGGTTGACGTCTCGTTTTGATTATCACAAACAAATTGTGTTTATCTCTAACAAATTGATTTCGAGTGTTTGTAGTGATTATTGCACAAGAATAAAATTGATGACACGAAGTTTGAGATCAAGTAATTTGCATACAATGATCAACGTGGAAACAAAATCAATCGATCGAGGCTATGAAGAATGATATTGCAAAACCCGCAAAATGATGCCTCAACGCAAATTGAGACAAAAGTCAAAGTACGATCATGCAGTACACGTCAAGATGTTCAAAACAAAGTATTTACAATTTTTATGTAAAGGTAAAATATTTCAATACTTGGTAATGAATCGTGACGAGCTCAAGTTTTTGAATTTACGATCGAAAAATCACGACAAAAATGTTTTACTCAAAAAATATTTTTTCAAAGGTAAAAATCGAAACATGTGTTTTAAAATATAACAAATACCTTGAAAAATATTTTTAAACATCCCTCGAATACCTACATTTGATAAAAATAAAAAACGAGGACGTTCCGAGCCAAAAGTACCTTACCGGACGTCCGGTATGGCCAATTTTTGCTCAAATGGTTTGATTTTCTGACAAAAAATAACGACTAATTGACCGTCCAGTGTATATACCGAACTTCCGGTACAGTGCGTCCGGTACGACAGAGTGTTTGACCGTTTGAGTGTTATAAATACCCCATTCTTTCCCAACTTGCAATAACTTTTCTTAAGCATTAAAAAGATGTCTTTATTGATCACAACCACCTTATTCTTTATCTTTAAGAAGATCAAAAGCATTAAATTCTTGAAATACTTTTGAGTGTGTAACTTTGTAAAAATCCTTGGTTCTTCAAGAAGTTTTTCAATTCAACACTTTGAACTATACTCATTGCCATATGTTGAAGTATTTGCCTCCTTCTTCTTGTTATAAACTTTGAATCTATTATTCAATAAGAAGAGAAAATTTCACTTGTAAATTCATTTGTGCGTCATGTTGAGGTTCCGAAAAGCTCAATATTGTAAAAGGATCGATGTTCCTTGGTTGTAAGTAACTGGAAGCGTTGTAAAGGGTTGGATTGCACCATAAGTCAATCAACATAGGGAAAAAGGTCTTGCTCGTGCCGGAGATCTTGGTAACGGGGGACGTAGATCATTGCGTTGGATCGAACCTCCATATTACATCGTTTGCACTCTTTAACCCTTTTTACTTAACGTTTTACTTTGTGCAAGTTTATATTGTTCCATTTACGTGCCTACTTGTGCTTAATTCAATTCTCTATCATTTGTGTGTCTATCAGTTTAAAATCTTAAGTAATTTACGAAAAACGTTTTAAAAATCAATTCACCCCCTCTTGGTTAACCAATCTTGGGCTTTCAGTATTTTATTGGATTGAATGACTCAAAAGATTAAGAACATAAAGAACGAAGATAAGGACTCAATAAAAAACACACAAGGAATTAAAAGATATAACCTTAGTTTTTGAAATCAAACCCTAATACCAATTGATGCAAATCCACGTAGTAATTTTAGTTACAAAACTCAAGACAAATTAGATCAAACCTAAAAAACTCAAGAATCAACGTGTGAAAGAATGCTCGACCCAATAAATTATTAAACCAAAGAACCAAGACAATTGCAACAATAACTTGACCCCGCGATCACAAAATTTATGAACCTTACTTGAATTGTACAAGAATTTAATTCTTGATAAGTTCGAAATTAATTTGATGAAGAACTAGAAGAAAGCAATATGTATTACAATAATATCTCTCAAATTTGTGTGTGATTTTACAATGAAAAGAAGAATCTCATTTATATGGAATCCCTAAAAACCTAATTAAAAATAATTTTGGAAAATTGCGTCCCAATTTTGAACTATGCGACCGCATTGGCTATTGACTTGAGGTTGCATAGGTCAGTCATTAGCCGTCAACTGAGTTTTGATAAGGGGCTATGCTACCACATGCTTAGTTATCCTATGCGGTCACATATGTCTTCAACTCCCTCATCCGCTGCTTGAACCAAGTTGATTTACTTGTTCCGTCCTTCACGTCCAATATGAAACTTATTCTTTTTTTTTTTCCTTTTTTTTTTGTAGTTGATGTTTCATCCACCGTAGTTTGAACAAGTAATCCCCATGACTTCTTTGAACTTCTTTACTTGTGACCTAGTTATTGGTCTTTCCTCCATGATCAACAGGTCCCTATCCTTGCTAGCTCCCGTTCCATAGTTCTCACCACATTAACCAACAATCCTTAATTTCATCTCAGTAATTGAGTCGAATGACATCTTTACGAGTTGACCTACCGTCTTATAAACTGAGTTAAGTTTCAACTCATTAATTGAGTCGAATAACATCTAATGTTTTCCATCCATGTAGCGAACAAAATCATCCTTTCGAACCCTAAACCAAATCCACCGTGCTTCACTATCTCATATCCTCATATGTTTGAAGTACCATTCATATGGCGAGACAGGCAGACCTAATTCCATAATCCTTCACAAAAATCGCAGAGCAACCTCGTCAAAATCCACGAGTCCACAATTAGTCTAAGTGTATGTTTGGCAAACTTATAATTATTTATAAAGTGATCAAACTCTATTTTATGTGCACTCGTGTTTCAGAAGTGAATTGACAAAAAAAAAAACTTGCTAATAATTATTTTATTCTCTGCCTTTTGGGCTATTTATGGCTATGGGCTAATTAGGCCGAAATTAAAATTGAGGCTTTGTTTTCGGCCCATTTTGAAACATTTAAATAACTCAAAACCCTAATTCAGAACCCCCTCCTCTTTAGCTTCCTCTAAGCGGCTTCTCTCTGCTTCAGGCGACTCAGAAAAATCAATCATGGGTAAATCAACTAAATAATCATCATCATCTTCATCTAAACATCTGGTTCAGAATTGACATCTGTTTCAGAATTGATTTGATTAGATGGTTAACTATAATGTGATTCGATTGTGTAAAATTGCAGGTAAGGTGCACGGATCATTGGCTCGCGCCGGAAAGGTCAGAGGGCAGACTCCCAAGGTGGCGAAGCAGGATAAGAAGAAGAAGCCCCGTGGCCGTGCCCACAAGCGGATGCAATACAACCGCCGCTTCGTCACTGCTGGTAATCCTTAATTTGCTTCAATGCTAACTTTTTGTTTTATTTTCTTCGTGGTTTTGTTTATACGAGAAATAAAATCTGAATAATAGTTGTATATGGTGTTTTGGATTCTAGCAGTTTAGTACTCGAGTAAGAATGTACTTACTAATTTGTTGGGCACAAAATTTACTCTGCATCCTTTCATCTATCCATGTTGGGGAATTCAGTGTTTAATTTTGAGAGAGGTTTCTTATGTTTTCATTGGGAACTTGGTCAATAAACTATAATTAGTTTTCTTAGAAAATTGTATCAATACAGCCATCTTGGGTTGAACACATTGCAAACGCTTAAAGCCTGCTTGCAGAGGGTGTCTAATTAGTTATATGCACACACACTTGGCCCCTGTTTGGTGGGGATTAAAATCAGATTTGTAGTATATTTTGATTTTGATAAAAGTTACGAAATTTGTTATTGAATTTGTTCCATAAAATGTGGTTAAAATTAGTTTTCAACTTTGACTTAAGATTAATATTCGGACTTTAATCCCAGCCAAATAGGGCTAAGCTTCAATGTAACATGCAGTTAGAGCAATTAATGTAATTGATATGGTGTGTTTAAATAGGATTGTTGGAGGAAGGTGCTCCAAGTAGCTTGCAAAACCAAGCCTAAACTCAACTACATGGATGCAATTGAAGTTGCTATTTATTTTGCTTTGTTTTTGCCTTGTTTTTGCCTTTACTAAATTTGAAACTATTTATATAGTCCTTCGAAGAATTTTTAAAGGAAAAAAAAATTTGACAGTGTTAACTATTTTTTACAGCCTTTGATACTCTCAAGTTTGATTGTTTCTTTCAATAACTAAACTTGCATGTTTGCGAAATGTTTATAAATGATTAGATTATAAATAGTTATAAATGGGTAGGGAATAACTGATATGTGGGTACTCCCTACTCCCATGAAATGTGTAGATGAAAAGTGGCTTGAGTGGTTATAAACACGAGTCGAATGAATTTTTCAGAGCAGATTTTGTTTGGTCTTCTCTTTAATATATTCATCGAACTTCCATGCAATTTTCTTGTATTGAAGGCTAATTTTATTTTATTTTATTTTTTTGGTTTGGAATATAATGATGCTCAAGTACTAATTTAGCTTTTGGATTTCTACTATTACTTGCAGTTGTTGGCTTTGGCAAGAAGAAGTCACCAAATTCATCCTCAAAGTAAATTGGAGGGCATCAATAGTTTTCTTAGAAACATGGATTAGTTGTATTTCTTGTTTGTAAGTACTATAAACTGCCGTTTCGGATTTTGATTGTCGAACACCATTACCTTACCATCATATGGGTTGTTTAATATTTGGAATATGGTTCTTAGAAACATGGATTAGTTGTTTCTCTTTTGTCATTATAGTGTTGTTAGTACTATAAACTGCCATTTCGGATTTTGATTGTCAAACACCATTACCTTACCATCATTTGGGTTATTTAATTTTGGAATCTGGATGCTCATTATATGCATTTCTGTTTGAATTCATGGTTACTATGCACGCTTTTACTCTAGGAAAAGTATCAAAATTTTCATTATGCATTTCTACTTGAGTTCATGGTTAATATGCATGATTTTACTCTACGAAAAGTATCAAAAAATTTCTCCTTGCGGTACCAAAATTGTTCCATCTCAATGTTTGAAATTTATTTGGGATTTTCGACATTTTTCTTGAGATACATTGGTGGCTTGTATTATATTAAAAAAAGAAAGGAAATATGCTTTTGCAATTCTAACCCTCGTTTGACTCATTATTTGATGTTATAATTTTTGGAATAGTATTTTTTTTAAAATGTGTGATTGAAAAAGAAAGAAATATTTATAGTTTATGTGTAATATTATTTTATTGAAAAATGTGGTTAAAAAAAAAGAGATAAATATATTATAAATTTAATGGGAGCCAAATGGGAGTTTAATATTTTAAAATTCATTTTTAGACAAATCCCATTTTAATTGGACCGTCACTCATCTACAGCTTCAGTTGAAATGAAAGACAGGTGAGCTACAAATACAGTTGAAAAATTATTTATTTAAGTTATTTACTTTGTTAATATTTTAAGCTTAGCCAAACATGCTTTTATAAGAATAAAGGTCCCATACGTACAGAGTTTTGTAGCAGAAAGCTTTAACAAAGTAACTGAAAAAAACAACAAACTGGTATCTTCCCCTAAATTTATAACAAAAAATCCACTTGTACAATCATTAAGGTGTTTTTGTACACCTAGCATTGTTGAAATTATAATTCCAACAATTTAAAGTTCATCATGAGAACTTCCCTTCTGTCTTGTCACTTGAGAATGATATTCAAGAAGATATGTTACAGCCAATGATACATGTAAAGCAGCACCATAAGGAAGTACATCTTCATTTACTTTGAAGTAAGGCGAATGGCCAGGTTCCAGTCGTCCTTGAGTCTCATTTATCATCCCGAGATAGTAGAAGTATCCCGGGATCGCCTCAGCAAAGAACGAGAAGTCTTCTGCTCCCATAATCGGCTGCATCTCTATGATGTTCTTGCCACCCAGCATATTCCCAGCTACTTCCAGAAAATGCCCGTGCAAATCTACGTTATTCACCGTCACGGGGTAGAAGGGCTTCTCATTGGTGTTGAAGCTCACAGTTGCATTGCACCTTTGTACAGAAGCTTGTAGGGTGATAACCTGTAAATTGCATTATAATGGCCTCCAATTAGTGTCCAAGTACCAAATTGGTCCTCAAACTTCATTATAGATCAGTCCCAACAATCGAAACTATCCACATTTTCGTTAACTTGATGCATGACCCTTATAAAAACATGTCTTACTTCAAATTCGTCGACACCAACCCAAGCCTTGAAGCAAAATCTAGCTCCATAATGAAGAACATGTCAGGGTGGGTCACGAGACAACATAACATTAGATATGGACGGAAAGGGACCAAATTGATCTTTTTTAAAAGGTTGGGGGACCAACTTGCTAATAAAACAATAGATTAGGTACCAATGGTGCAGTTCCCCCTACTACACCCACCCCCAGTTATATAGCCAAAGTAGTGTTAATAACAAATACCAATAATTTACAAGCATGATACTTCTCTTCGCATGTAAAATACATAAAATGGATGGGTAGATAAGAGAACGACTTAAAGTTAAATGTAAAATCATGAAGTCAAAAAAATTCCAAAATAAACAAGATCGAAAATTTACCTCTTCGATACGCTGTTTGAGCTGTATAAAACTTTCTTTAGAAAATGCCCTAAAAGTTCCGCCAATTGTGACTATATTGGGAATAACATTAAATGCACCACCACCTTGAAATTTAGTAACAGTGACTACCTGTCAGATCATCAATTCTCATTTTTAATTGTTAAAAAAAGAGTAATACTATTCAACCTCACTAATGCTAAGCACCAGTCTAGTTGTCCATCAAGTGTCCTTAAATGATCGGCCATCTTAAATGAAGAGAGATGAGTCATATTCAAGTGTTCAATCAACTAATTGACAGCTACACAGGTGCTAAGCACCAGTGGGCTGAATAGCATTATTCTTAGAAAAATAAATTCAGAAGTGACCTCCTTTAAGGGTGAACAAAATAACTGGTCATCTTTAAAAGTCACAGTAGTCTTCTGAGGAGGTCTTTGGAAAGCGCATAACAAGTAAAAGGACACGCTTGGTACTACAAGGAAGCACTTACTTCAACGGAAAATTGTGTGAACGCTGAAATTCCTGACCAACTTCTATATAATAAAATTTCTATATTTATGCAAACATGGAAAAATGGAGACTTGTGATCTAATTTCTGTTTTAATATGATAGTTGATGTTACATCAACTGATAAGTTTTACCTTTAGAAATGAAACTTCCATAAATTGCCAACTGTACACAAAGTACCTGTGAATCCAAGGGATCAGCTTCCCGAGAAACAAGATGTTGTAAACTAACAATTATGTTTGAAGCGGCTAAAATGGGGTCTATAGCATGTTGTGGAATGGCCGCATGACCTCCTTTCCCTGTAATTACCGCATCGAAGAAACCACTTCCAGCCATAATGGGGCCGGGCCTTGTGGCAACCATGCCAAACGGATAACTAGAAGATACATGCAATCCGAAAATCGCCTCAACATTCTCCAGTATCCCAACATCAAGCATTTTCTTTGCTCCGCCACCTCCCTCCTCAGCTGGTTGGAAAACCAAAACAACGGTGCCCTAAAAATACAAGAAAATACTTTTCATGCACAGGAATATAGATGTTGCTATCGTCGTCATTATTTATCAGATAAAGCATAGAGGATTAAAAAAACAGTTAGTGACACCCCTCCTTGCCCTCCAATTGTTAAATTATTTGTAATTTATTGCAGTGGTATCAAATAATGAGGATTCACCTTTTCCATAATAGTTCTCCTGATAATTTTCAATTGTTTCAATGCAATCTTAACCACGGGCAAGTGCAAAATATGATCAAACCAATAAAATGTAACAGTAAGTAGGAGAATATTTTTTAAGAAGCCATGTTTGTGTGAATCCAAACTCTTGAGGTGTGGGCAAAAGGTGGTCTTCTTGCCGAAATTGGGTTCTATGATTGTTCATTGCTTTCAAATGTTTAATGCATTATTGAGTTATATGCTGTGCTTCCACAATGGTCTTCTTGCTGCATTATCCATATGGATGCTTGAAAATCGAGAAAATTTGACAAAAAATACGCCATTCAAATGATTAATCATTCACATAGGATACAAAACTCACTACTTCACAGCTTTCTCAAATTATTCGAGAGAGGCATGTTGGAAGTTTCATTGTAAGCCTAATAATGCTAGGAGAAATACCAAGTAATCTGAAAGAAATAACTGTTTTATCGAAATACCACAGGATGGACAACTACCAACCAACACTAGAGGACCAAACATTCATAAATCAATCTAAAGCTATAACCCAACCCCTTCAACCTTTTTTCTCTTTACCTCGACAAGGTAAATTCTTCATGGCCTTGTGCGTTTATTCAGAAAGAGAGCCCCTTGGAATATTGATTCAAGAGCAACAAATCACATAATAAGTTTTTCAATATTATTTTCATATATTCCTTGTGGGATCAGAGAAGCGATAAATGGAAATTTTATTGATGAGACTTTTTCAATTGTATCCAATATCTTATTACGAACAATTCTGACTGCTTTTGGAGAGAGAGAGGCATTTACCTATACATCGATAGCAGTAAAATTCCATTTAAAGCATGTTTTGGAGTTGTTTATAATTTGTTTAAATTATATATAGCTAGAAACGAATGATGGAAAAGTAATTGCACATCACGTAATATCAAAACAATCTTCTTATTGTACCATCATAATATGCACCTTTCGACCTATGAACGTGGCATTTACATCATAGTACCATGATTGTCTCTAAAGTACAAGATAATTGTCCATCTCTACCACGTAATACACAATCTCATCTTTATAGTATTTTCCAATAAAAAGTGGAATTTTACATACTTTCGTATTTTGAATTTCTTGTCCCCTTTTAACTAGTAGAAGAAAGATGAGTATTTTTCAATCTTCAAATTTAAAGCTTTCACCAATACTTTGGATACTATGTTCTCACTACTCCCATGGACTATTATCACATTGCATACTTTATTGTTGATTGTCCATCGTGTTCTTAAAAATCTTCACGCTTTAAATTAGACTCCTTTATATCAAATTTCGCTGAGCCGAGAAAATTCTCTAGCCTGATGTAGTGCTCTGAGCTTGTTGAAATAACCAACATTTATAGCAGTCAAAGTCGGTATATTTTTGTCAGCTGGTCTTTAAGTATATCCATCTTGACAACTGGTCTTCAAGCATATTCTTGTTCTGGACAAGATTGGTAATTTTGCAATCATCTGATCGTCATCGCGAGTATGTGTAGAAAACCGTGTATATGGAATGAGATTTAAATCTTTCCATATTAGTGTTAATTGATAGATTATAGACAATAATATATTCTCTTTATTGTTTTTCCTTTTTTAGTTCCATCAATGTATTATAAAAGGATGTATAAGCTGTAATGTAAAGTTTTGAATGAGAATATTTTGTTTCTTTCATGGTATCAGAGCCTTAAGTTCCTAAACCTAGCAACCTATGGCAGAAATTCCCGTCAATAGCACAGGATCCGTCAATTCCGACGCTGATCAAACCAAAATGAAGGTTAACTCCACAATTGTCCCTCAAAATCTCGAGAACTCATCATTCCAGCTCAATTGAAAAACTGAACGGTAAAAATTACTATGAATGGGCCCAATCAATAAAATTGGTGATCGATGGAAAAGGGAAACTAGGTTATCTTACCGGCGATTCGAAGAGACCAATGGAGGCGGCGCTACTTCAACAATGGAATTCAGAAAATTCCATGGTCATCGCATGGCTGGTTAACTCCATGAAGCCAGCCATCGGGAAGACATTCCTCTTCCTGTCTACTGCAAAAGAAGTGTGGGAGGCAGTGCGTGACACGTACTCTGACACAGAAGATTCATCCCATATTTTCGAAATCAAGACCCGTCTAGCGGGGAACCAGGGAAGTGACTGATTACTTCATGGAAATGACCTCCCTTTGGCAGGAACTTGATCTCAGCAGAGACGAAGAATGGAAGTGTGAGGACGATAGCGTACGGTACAAAAAGAAACTGGAGACAGAGCGAGTATATAAGTTCCTTGCTGACTTGAATCGAGACCTCGACGACGTCAGAGGTGGCGTCCTTGGCCGGCGACCACTGCCGTCCCTTCGCGAGGTGTTCTCTGAGGTGCGACGGGAGGAAGCCCGTCGTCTGGTTATGCTAGAGGAAGGAAAGATGTCCAGTGAAGTGTCGGCCCTTGTAATGAAACGAAGAGGGCCTGAGAGTAGTGGGCTAGTTGGGCCAACTCTTAAGGACCCAACTGAAGAACAAAATCTGAGGAAGAAAAAATAACAATTCTAATTGTGTATGTAGACGATATAATCCTCACATGAGACAACTTAATTGAGATGGACAGACTAAAGAAAAGCCTTGCTTCTGAATTCGAAGTAAAAGACCTAGGTCAGATGCGGTATTTCTTGGGTATAGAGGTCGCGAGATGAAAGAGGGGTATCAGTATTTCACAGAGGAAATACATTCTCGACCTGCTGACCGAAACTGGCATGCTTGGTTGTAAACCAAGCAACACGCCTATAGATTGTGGGAAAAGAACAGAGGCGACGGGAGAACAGGTTGATAGAGAAAGATACCAAAGACTGGTGGGTAAGTTAATCTACCTATCACACACGAGACCAGACATTGCCTTTGCAATCAACGTGGCAAGCCAACACATGCACTCGTTGAAGGAAACTGACCTAGAAGCAGTGTACAAAATTCTCAGATATCTAAAAGGTACCTCCGGAAAGGGTTTGTTTTTCAAGAAGAGTGAAAAAAAGGAAGTAGAAATATTTACAGATGTTGAGTGGGCTGGAGCAATAGAAGACAGGAGATCAACTTCAGGATACTGTACCTTTGTATGGGGCAATTTGGTAACCTGGAGAAGTAAAAAGCAAAATGTAGTTGCAAGAAGCAAAATGTAGTGGCAATTTCACTCATTTCATATGGGAGGGAGAAGAGGTGGGGGTGCCTACCCTCTTTAAATTCAGTACCGTGGGAGGGAAATTTCTCCAAACTGTATCTACATGCCTGAGCGAATTCTCAGGGCAACAGTAATGACAGCTGAAGCGGGGCCTCCTCTCAACTTATGGCCTTTACGCTACTACTATTGCCTCCCTTTCTATCTCACCCTTTTCTTCTCTTTTTTCCCTTATTTCTCTTCTTCTCTCCTTTTTCCTTCTATTCTATAATTCTACTATTTGGTTTTATTACGCTTTACATCAATTTTGTATTAGAGCCTAATTGTTTTCCTTTGACCAGATTTTAGTTCACCACGAGAAGTATTCTGCAACAGCCAACGGAAAACAACTCATGTTCAACAACCAACAAAACCATATCAAACCACTAAAGAAAGGCTTTCGAATGACCAACAAATCCAATTTCATCCAAACAGCCAAAACCCACTTTAAACCATAAAAAAAAGATGCAGCAGCAATTTATTTTTTTGCTTCTTTAACTTACGCTCATCGTTCCTAGCTTTGTTAGAAAAAAAAAAAGGAGAGAGAGAAGATTCGTCTATGCTAAGTTTCCTCCTGCTGCTACAGTTTCAGCCTCTCCAAAAGGGTCGACTTCTGGCCCAATCTCATCCCAACCCACCACTCCACACTGGGAAGCACCGACACGCTGCCGGAGTCAGCGTATCGGTGTCTGACACGTATCGGACACCGATACGTCGCCGACACGTTGCCGATACGTGTCAGAGGCCCTTGTGGCGTGTCCGATGTAAAGAAAACTGAAGAAAGTAGCTGAAAACTCAAGTACTGCGGAACTCTTCAAGTAACAGTCAGCATGAGGAAGAAGAACTGTTCATGCTGCCATTTCAGTCGGCGATTGAGGAAGAACAGCACGTGGCGGCTGAGAAAGAAGAAGAATAATAAATCCTATTTTGTTGAAGGAGAAACAAAGACCGGAAGAAACTGGCGGCTGAGGAAGAAGAATAGTAAACCCTATTTTGTTGAAGGAGAGACAGAGGCGGGTCTGAGGTCTGGAAGAGTAAATGTAAATTATGTCAACTTGAATTACTATTTTACCCTCAACTAAAAATCAAGAGAGATGTATTCTATAAATCTGAAAAGGAGGTAAACTTTTACCATTTTAATTTACCATATTATCCCCACTTAAAAATCAAAGCCAAATCCCCTTTCTCAGTTTCTTGCTACACGCTCCATCATAAAAAAAAAAGTTTCTTGCTACACGAAAATTGCAAGAAAAGACTAAAAAACTCGCTTAAAAAAAAATAAAAATAAATAAAGAATAATATTTTAATCAACGTGTCGACGACGTATCGTGTCGGAACTTTTTCGAAAAATCGCGTGTCGACGTGTCCGACACGTAGGTGTCGGTGCTTCTTAGACTCCACATATACCCACAAGCCTACTGCAACTTTATATACATTGCACAAACCAATAGAAGCATGACCCACAAAACTCAACTCCCAACAGCCATATAATTCTTTTAACCAAAACCAGCCGACACTCCACTAACCTCTCCAAAGGGCCCAATGCCAGCCCACTAGCACAACCCACAATCCTTTTTCATTACCCTGCTCCTCGACCATATGTCCGCACCCTACTTCCCAAAAATCCTCGACGGAGCGGAGATGGTAGTGTTGCCCAGCCTCACCCTGTTGGCATCCCTAACTTCGAGGGTGCAACTGTGTTTTGTGAACTCGATTTGAAAACCAGTTAGCTACAAATAAGATTCTGCCTGGTTTCTTCGGCCTATCTAATCGACATCCTACATTCACGTAGATCATGAATCAAACTCAACGTTTTTCTAAAAAAGTTTTAGTCGGATTATATGGAATATTTAGTGATTGATTATTAAGAAGATTGTATGGAATATTTAGTGGCTAATTATTAGGAGTAAATATGATGTAAATTAGTAAGAGCTATAGCTGTGGGTTCATATATTGTTGGGTAGTTTCCTATTTTTTCTCCAAGAATAGTCTATTTATAGGCCGTATTATTTACACTGAAATATACGAATTACTTTTCTGATTATTTCTCTAAATTACATGGTATCATAGCCTAAATTAGGTTTCTTGGGTTTCCCTTTTTTTAGCTTTCATTATTGAGCATTTCTGGTCAGTTTGCTACAGCCTTCAATGTTGCGTTTTTTCTTTGTCACAGCATCCATTCATCGCTGTGGGTTTCTTCCGTTCATTTGAACGTGTTTTTGTCATGTCTATTACGGAAGCCATTGCCTCACATGTTACTGATCAATCGAAGGAAGTCAACTCGATGAACATGATTAGAGATCTACAAAATATTCGTGAAC
>CAIGRF010119778.1:2062-14771 GCA_903798235.1 Fraxinus ornus | reverse complement strand
CATCCCTAATTAAATGAGAAAAACTATCTCAAATAGTCTCAATTTGTTAGAACATACCTGAAGGGCAAAGGAAGGCTCGATCACATTCTCGGAACTGGACCTAAAGAAGAAGAGCCAACTATTTAAGCATGGGATGAAGCTGACTCAATGATCATGTCATGGCTGTGGAACTCGATGGATCCAGCCATTAGTGATGCTTGCATGTTCCTGACAACGGCAAAAGAGAGATGGGATTCTATTAGTAGAACCTACTCTAAAGCTCGTGATGCAGCCCAAGTGTACGAGATTAAGATAAAAACCAGTGCAACCAAACAAGGGGCCAAAACTGTGACAGAATATGCCAATATTCTAAAAAAATTCATGGCAAGAGTTGGATCACTATCAGGCGTTCAAGATGAAATGCCCAGAAGATGCGGCCATTTGAAGAATTGTGGAAAAGGATCGGGTCTATGATTTTTTGGCGGGACTCAATCCTGCATTTGATCAGGTTAGAGTTCAAATACTCAGTAAGGAAGAAACACCTTCATTGGAGGAGACTATTTCTTTGATTAGGGCAGAAGAAAGTAGACCAGGTGTGATGTTGGAGCCACAAGCAATAGAGGGATCAACTTTGGTGACTAAAACTGAACTTCAGAACCAAGAAAGAGGAAAGGTAGAATTGGCCAGCTTCCCAAGGAAAGATAATAAAGACAACCAGTGGAAAGACAGCAAAGATAATTTTTGGTGCACTTTTTGTAAGAAGCATAGGCATAAGAAGGAACGTTGCTGGAAGTTACACGGCAAACCATTAACCTCAAGTCGAGAGTAGGGAATTGTGGAGGTCAGCCCAGATTCCAGGCACATCTGACCAAGCAACTAGATAAAATTGAAGGGCAAGAGAAAGGTGGATTCAATAGTGAGGAAGTTGCTAAAATCTGAAGTTTATTAGGATCACTCGAGAAACCATTTGGTACGTGTTCGTTGGCTCTCTCAGGTAAGCCTCCATTTTCATTTGGGTTGCATACCTCAGATAAAAGTTTTGTCAACTCTTGGATAATAGACTTAGGGGCCACTGATCACATGACCCACACCTCACAACATTTTAGCACCTGTACTCCTTGTCAGAATAACAGAAGATTGTTGTAGCAAATGGCTCCCTAGCTATGGTTGCAGGAATGGGTGATATCTATGTAACACCCTTACTCATCCTTAGAGATGTTCTTCACCAAACTTATCAGCAAGTCTTGTCTCTATTCAAAAGCTTACAAAAGAGCTCAAATGTTATGCAATTTTTTTATCCGTCTTACTGTGCTTTTCAGGACCAATGTTCGAGGAGGAAGATTGAACTTGCTAAGGAAAGGAATGGACTTTACTATCTTGCAACACCAAATGAGTCGGAGAAGGTCATGAATAAAGAGCCACCATTGTTGGAAATCATGCCAACTCAAGGCAAATCAGTTTCCTGATTCTTAGGGAAACTTGACAGCATATTTCGTAATTATAGGGATCCTATTTATTTCCTAAAAATCGGGATTTTATGGCTGTATATTTCAGTTACATAGTTGTAGCTTTATTTCCTATTTTATACACTGTATTGTATCTATAAAAGGGTGAGTATGACTACTTTCCCATTCATTCAATATAATATTCTTTTCTACCTAATCTATAATCATCATTTCTTAGTTCCCCTAATAATGATACCATTTGGCTTCACCATTTACGCCTGGTCATCCGTCTTTTATAGTCTTAAATAAATTATTTCTTGCTTTGTTTAAAGGTTTGGATTTTAGTGATTTTCATTGTGGTGTTTGTGAGTTTGCAAAACATACTCGTGTGTCCTTTCCTACTAGCAATAAAAGAAGTTCTCATCCATTTGATTTGGTTCATAGCGACATCTAGGGACCATCCACAATTCCCATTTCAGGATCTCGGTGGTTTGTTTCCCTAATTGATGATTGTACTAAGGTTACATGGATATTCCTACTTAAGCAAAAATCTGATTTGAGTGTTATTATTCCCAATTTTCATTCCATGGTTCAAAACCAATTTGGGTTAAAAATTAAAAGTTTTAGATCAAACAATGCAAGGGATTATTTCAATCAATGTTTATCGCCATATTTTCATTTTCAAAAAGAGGGGATTATTCATGAATCATCCCGTGTCAATACACCACAACAAAATGGGGCAGCCGAGAGGAAAAATAGTCATTTACTTAATACGACCTGGGCACTATTATTTCATGGAAATGTTCCAAAATCATATTGGGGAGAAGCTGTACTAACTGCCACTTACATGATCAATAGGCTACCTTCTTGAGTGTTAGACTATAAAACTCCTATGGAAATTCTCAATCAATTCTATCCGCATTTTAGAACATCAGTTTTTGGTTGTACCTCCTTTGTCCACATTCATAGCCAAAATAGAGGGAAATTAGACCCTAAAGCAATTAAGTGTGTGTTTCTCAACTACTCATCCACACAAAAAGGGTATAAATGTTACCATTCATCCTCCAAAAAATATTATATCTCTGCAGACGTCACCTTTGTTGAACATAAACCATTCTTCTCAGAGTCGTATCTTCAGGGGGGGAAGTCACTTATAGAAGATAGCAACTTTGACTCACTTGGTCCTCTTGATCTACCTGTGCCCACTCACAAACAGTCCACCACTAGTCAAGACTCTACACCTTCAAATGAACCCGTGGCTATACCAGTCTCCACCCATCTTTATGACTCCATGAGATTTTCTCAGGTTTATTCAAGGAACCCAACAAGAAAACAAGTCATTCCAGACCTGAAACAAGTCCAAGATGCCAACTCGAACCCTGCTAATGAACACACGGTAAGTTCAGATAATCCTATGCATATACATTTTGACAATTGACTCTGATGTTCCTATTGCTATTAGAAAAGGTATCAGACAATGTGCAAAGCAACCTATATATCCACTGTCCCACTATGTATCACTTAATCGTTTTTCGCCACTCCAGATGAATTTTATTGTCAGTCTAAACACTATCTCGATTCCCAACAATTTATCTAAAGCATTATCAAAAGAAGAATGGAGGAATGCTATGAGAGAAGAGATGGATGCATTGGAGAGAAACAAGACCTGGGAGATTGTCGACAAGCTAAAAGGAAAAAACCTAGTCGGTTGTAAATGGGTTTATAGTGCGAAATACAAAGCTCATGGCTCACTTGAGAGATATAAAGCAAGGCTAATGGCTAAGGGATATACTCAGACATACGGAGTAGATTATCAGGAGACATTTGTCCCGATAGCGAAGATGAACATGGTTAGAATATTGGTCAATAAGGTGTGTAGAATGAGAAAAGCTCTATATGGGCTTAAACAATCACCTAGAAACAATGCTCAAATAAAGAATTTGAAATAAAAGAGCTTGGGAGGCTGAAGTACTTCCTTGGAATTGAAGTTTCATACTCAAGACAAGGAAAATTTATCCCACAGCAAAAGTATATAACTAATCTCTTGAAGGAAACAGGAAAATTGGGATGTAAACCGGTAGCTACTCCTATTGAACCTAACCAGAAATTGTGGAAAGCAAAGGAAGAACCAACAATTGATAGAGAGATGTATCAAAAGTTGGTAGGGAAACTTATCTATCTTGCTCATACTCGGGCAGACATAGTCTATTCAGATAGCTTGATTAGTCAATTTATGCATGATCCGAGGGAATCTCATCTACAAGCTGCTTACCATATACTACACTACTTGAAGGGGAGTCCGGGAAAAGGAGTTCTATTCAGAAGAAATAATGAACTCACACTAGAGGTATATACATATGCAGACTATGCAGGATCTATAGTAGATAGAAGATCAACAACTAGCCATTGCACGTTTCTGTGTGGTAACTTAGTGATGTAGAAGAGCAAGAAGCAGAATGTAGTAGCAAGGTCAAGTGCAGAATCCGAATTCAGGGCTATGGCTCAAGGACTAAGTGAATTGTTGTGGTTAAAGATTATTATGGATCATCTGAAAATCAAGTGGAGAGGACCTATGAAATTATATTGTGACAAGAAATCCGCAATTAACATTGCTCATAATCTGGTACAACATGACAAGACTAAACATATTGAGATTGCTAGACACTTCATTAAGGAGAATCTGGAAGGACTAGTCTTTATGTCTTATGTGCCTTTAGGGAGTCAATTGGCAAACGTTTTAACTAAGGGGCTGAATAGTGCTGGGTTCCATGGAATTATTTCCAAGCTGGGAATGGAAGATATCTATTCACCAGCTTGATGAGGAGTGTCGGATTATATGGAATATTTAGTGGCTGATTATTAGGAGTAAATATGATGTAAATTAGTAAGAGCTATAGCTGTGGGTTGTTACCATATATTGTTGGGTAGTTTCCTATTTTTTCTCCTAGAATAGTCTATATATAAGCCGTATTATTTACACTGAAATATACAAATTACTTTTCTGATTATTTCTCTAAATTACAACAGTTTTTAGTATTCTATTTTGCCAAAAGCATTTTTTCCTTACAGCTGGTGTTGTTCTTAAGGTATGTTTATTTCAAATTAAGAGATCCAATGGATCTCATGAAAGTGAAAGCCATTCAATCATGGCCTACACTATTTTCCATTAATGATGCATGTAGCTTCCATAGGTTATGTTTATTTCATATTAATATAACACAACATATCCAATGAAGGTGGAAGTTATTAAGTCATGATGGCCTTGACTTTCCATTAATGACGACCATAGCTTCCATGGGCTTCCGTCGTTTTGCCAACATTTTATTCATCATGTTTGTGGCATCATTGCCTCGTCACAAATTGTATTTGTAGTGGGAAACTTGTATACAGGTGTAAAGTATATGCTTTGATCCAACAGAAATTCACTACAACACCCATTCTACCACTCTTCAATTTGTGCAAAACTTTCGAACTCAATTGCGATATGTAAAAGTAGGCATATACTACAATTAGAAGTTGACGGATCCCTTCTCACTACAGCACTTGTAACGTCAAGTATTACACATTTATCTGGGCTTTACAGTATTAGCGCCATTAGCTCTTTCAACACAAATTGTGAAGCTTTTTTACAAACCACGAGCTGTTAAGACAATTAGCTACTCAAGACACGATTCCGGTAGACATGCTTCTTGGGCTTCCTATTTACAAGAATTCACATTTAATCCCTGCAAATACTACTCCATTCTCACTGCTAAAAAGTACTATGGTTGGATTGTTTATGTGATCTCTACCACATTGATCCTTTCTTTGGGTAAATTATCACACGGTTGACCACTGATGCCACCATCTATGTGATAGAGGGTGGGTTCTTAGTTATTCGACATCAACTTAACATACCATACAACAGCCTCCGACAGAATTATTTGTGAATGACATCGTGAACGACATTGGGAGTAACATAACCTTGGAGTTAATACCGAGTTCATACTTTTGTCGGGTGAAAGTAGCTAAAACTCGTGACACAGCGTTGGGCGTGCCATTTCGCTTAAGGAACCGCCTCAAATGCAAGCTTAGTATGTCATTTCCAGTTACTTTCCGGTTCCTTCCCAACCATGCATCGAGGTCAGTATAGCTTTGTATTTAAAAAAGATATCAATTAAGCTAACTCTCACAAGAATAGAAGTGACTTTGTTAAGTTACAAGCAACTAAGACATAATACTCGGTATAACTTTGTCAAATTCAAAGAACCAACCTACTAGAAAGACACCATCCTTCAAAAACACAAAAGTTGTACACATTAAACAAGCATGAAAACTGCAACTGTACACATTTATTCAAGTTGTAATTAAATTAATAAATGAAACTTTATAACCTTTAAAAAAAATCCAGCTCATAAATTTTTTTCCTTTCTAGAATTTTTTACGCATATGAAGTATTAATTGAAACCCTAGGTTTCAAGTCCTATATAAGCTTATTATATGTGATCCTAATTGGCCCGCCGCTACACCACTGTCTTTCTATATCTCTCTTTCGAAAGGCATAAAACAAAGAGCTCATCCGGCCATCATTTGTTCCGACCAATCATGTTGTTTTCAGTTTCGGTGAGTTTTCCTGTCTAGTATTATGTTGTTTATATAACTATTGATAGAATTCTTTCTCTCTCACAGAAAAGGTGGGAAGTCATTTATGTATTCCTCATATCTATACATGCATACTGCATTGTACAAATATCACTAAATTGATGTTTTTGTTTCCCTAGACTGCAAAACCGAAAATTTGTGCTCTCTGTGTGTAATTTTTGAAACAGGAATATATATACGAACATCAGGCATATATACTTATTAACAATTGATCTGGACATACATATACATAAAGACATGTACATATCTTATAAACATGTATCTGGTCCACATAAAGATCTGTGATACCACCAGATTTTATACAAGTAAATGTATCACGTTTTCTTTATTTTGGAATTTATAAGCATCAAGCATACTAGTGTGATACATGTCCTTGGTGTAGGGAACCTTTTTGGTTATTTTAAGAAAATATGGCATTGGGTGTTCATATTTGAATGCAATCAATCCCTAAAAATTATCAATCCTTCCAGCCCTTATCCATAAAAAGGGAATTTTTCTTTAAACACCTTAGACACAACCTTTGGATCAGTTCGACTTCTATAGTCTTATTATTAATTTTCATGATGCAGTAAAATATTATATTTATCAAGATAGTAAATGGAAAGGTAGCTCATCACACATACTTCCTATTATTGCTTTTCCTATAAGAGGTTAGTAATAAAAAGCCCAGAAAAGAAAAGAGAAATGAATGCACACCATTGCCTCCCTAATGCTTAGACCTTGAGGTGTAAACCTAATAAATGGCACTAAGGCTTAAATTTCAAGGCATTTAATGAAGCCTCGCGTGAAACGGGAGTCAAGGCACTAGCCTCAAATAGCTTTATTAAGAATAGACCCCAAGTTAATTTTATACACGCTACAAGATATCCTGTGTTTCACTGTTTCACTTGATAACTAGTAATATAGTAAAATATAACATAAGAGTATAAATATAAAAAGATTTCTTAGTTATCAATAATTCCATTTACAATCATAACATGTTATTATTAGCTATATTAATTGTTAGAGGGACTGTACAATGATGCAGCGTCAGATGCCGGGACGGCTGAATCATCATCTGCCAATGCCTGATGTTGACAGAGACATCCACTCTGTTTCAGAAGAGTGGAATATGTATCCATTTCCACACGACGTGCGTGGCATGCTTAATAATCCAGACAACATGCCCAATCTAGACGCTATAATACAGCCAATGAATATTACAGTTGCCGCATTTACTTCTATCCTTGCCACTGCAACAGCTAGAGAGCAGTATTATATTCTGGGTGAGAATTTATGTCCTCTTGTTGATGAATTGGAGCATGATAATGCACTAAAAATTACAGGTATGTTTCTCGAGCTTCCCCTGGCAGAAGTTCTGCATTTGCTTGTATCAGAGGATGCTCTGAATGCGAGAGTTGCCGAGGCTATGGAAGTCCTGATGGGAGCTCCGCTGGCTAGCAGCTCAGCTGACCAAGTGGATTCACATTCACCAGTGACAACCTTGTTTCTTGGGTGCCTTTCATGGTTCGGGGCCATCTGGAACCAACTCTTTTCTAGGGAGGTTACAAGAAACTAGAATAAAGTCTTTTGGATTATATTCAGGTTTTGAATTTGAGAGATCAAATACTTTTGGTTTTCAATAATTTGGTTTCAAATGATCTTTTGGATTGTTAAGATTCATGATACATGCTTCTTGTTGTTCTCAAGGTTCTACAATATTTTGGATTTGATGGTAAACAAATAAATATTGCCAACTGCAAACATATTGTGTGTACACTGGTTATGTTTTGCAGAATGATGATTCCATATACTGGTACCATAAGTCGCAAGATTTGCAGTGGATTTGGTTGAGCTGAAATTTTTAATCACTATGTATTGGCAAGGAAAGTTTTTTTTATTGGTTGAAGACTAGTTCTCTGTTTCGAATTAGAATCATCCACATACATATACAGAGTTGTTGCCTAATCCGTCCATGATTCTACACTATTTCCATTCATAATGCATCTTCTTATAATGCATAATAGTTGGCTGATCTAAAGAGTTAGGTTATCAAGATGATCTAGCCCTTTCTTGGTTGAATAGTATGAGGAAATTTGATTAGAGGGTTGCTCAGCCATCTTTGCCGAATGAAAATACACAAAATTTAAGAATAAAAGACGACGACATCAAATATATCTTTGTAGAAGATGCAAAGAGAAAAGATAGCCCAGAAATCATGGTAACATAATAACAAATGATCAAATCTCTAGAAATAAGGAATTTTGCTGATTGCTAACATCTCTAGCCTTTATGGCAAAAGCAAAGCCTCTCAAAGTATACCTAACCGTTGAGTTTCTCGAAAGCATTTTCTGTTCTTGAGGTTCACGCTTCCCTCAAGGACTGAAGAATTCTTATTAACTCACAAGCTTTGTTTTCATCAATATTTTGCAAGATTCCGAGGTAGATATGATTTTGCCAAGCTTGTCCATGGCTTCTGATTCCAGGTTCACCTCTCTCAGACTCGCTTTATGAAACTGGCAAGTCTTTTTATATACATGGTATTTATGTTACAAGGTAAAAAGCTTGATCTAGACTTTACCCAAGCATAAGAAGCTTTTACACTTCTGAGATAATAAATGTTGAACCTGTGAAACTATTAACAACAGCTTGATCTTTAAACATTAGAGTCAAATGGTATACATTATATCATAGGACTAATGATGTCAGGAAATATGAATATCATTTAATCAATGAAAAAGCATCACTACTCCCTCAATCAAACAACAGGTATTTTGTTGCCTCCTATATTAAGTATGACTACGAAAATTGCTTGAAGTGTTAAACTTTCTTCTACGGGAACAATCATTGCAAGTAATATAATTTACTCTCTTGTTAACCAAATTAGAAGCACTCTCCCAAATATCCATCATCTTTACATGAGTGGAAGTTCTTATAACCATAAATATACATTCCATGGAGACAAGTATCAATCAATTTTCCTAATGAGAAGTTCACCTTCTATTGGATGAACTACATGTTTTCCAAACACGAGATTCAATACAAGGACATTATAGAAATTAAAACTTCATCAGTTGAATTCAAGTCTTACTTTGATAAATCCCATATGTAAGGCCCCAACTTGCACAAATTCCCACCAAATAAATTATTTATTGTTGAATACTTCCAAATGTCTCACAACTGTATATGCTCAAACACAAAGTAAGTAATCCACCAAGATTTGTTAATTACTTACAGCATGCAATGAACACAAAGAAAGTGAAAGGGATAAACCTCTAAATCACTGTGATGCTCTTGAAGTATCTTTGCTGCACCCATAAGCATGGCAACATGCGCATCATGGCCACAAGCATGCATCTTTCCAGGGATTTTACTTTTATGCTCCCACTCGACAGCTTCCTAATAAAACACACACCATCATTAGCTTCGCAGAAATTTCAAGATCAATTCCCAAGCAAAAAATATGAACAGTTCCAGGGCCAACTTGCAATTAAAAAGGTCAAGAATGACACTTATCTTTGGTAAATCCAAAATAAAATTATACAAATTACATAAGAAGTCAAATTACAGACATGCCAGAAAAACAAAACGAAATTACCCAACAAATTTATATCTTTACTACCTGCATAGCTAAGGCATCCATATCTGCTCTAATTGCCACAAAAGGTGACTTTCCAGAGCCAATATAGCCAACAACACCAGTAACAGCAATTGAGTACTTATAGGGGATGCCCAATTTATCAAGCTCGTTTCTAATAAGCTTACTGGTCTCAAATTCCTCATAACCAAGTTCCGGGTTCTCATGTATAGCCCTCCTAATGTTCACCATATACTCAAAAACCTCTGGCCGTTTGGCCAAATTGAAGAATTTTGATGGGATTTCAGCAAACCCTTCCTTGCTCAGAAAAGAGTTTGACAACGTGGGTTTCGTTGATAACAGCATGCACAGATTGAACAGCAAAGAAATCCATGAGAAAAAACCCATAAATTGCTCTAATAATCAGTACTGATTGACTATCTCTAGTGTGTAAGAGTTTATCACTAGGAGATGGGTATCTTGTAATCTGGACTTTTGAAGGTGGAACCCAGAAAGGGTTTTGTCGCTTTGTGAACGCTAAACAACAAAACCCTATTAAAAACTTCCAATTCATACATGACGGCGCCATTTGTAGTTGAGAGAAAGTATTCTCAGACCAACAACCCAGTGATCGAGACATAGCTTTCCATATATATTGATATTAGATTTATAATTTTTTGGGTATTTCCATTTCAGTTCCTATCATTATAGTCGCTTGTTGAGATGTTTAGATTCCGATTTATGAAGAACAGAGGAACCGGGATCATCCCCACAGGCCATAGCAATTTTCTCAAATGTACGGTTCCCCTATCCATTTGAAAAAGAAATTTGCTGACATTACCTCTACGCGCCAGTTGCCACATTCGGGACAGTGACGTTGAAAAATTGTTGAAAAAATGAGTCATATTATGCCGTTAACGGACGTTATTTTTCTCATTCTCATTCTTCAATTCATTTTTAACCACACATTCTTCAATAAAATAATATTTTTCATTACATCAATAACTTTTCATTCATTTTCAACCATATATTCCTCATCACATCAACAGTAAAAATACATTTTTACTCCCAAAATGTGTAACAAACAAGCTCTATATGCATACCTTAATTTAGAGGGTGTTTGGTGTAGATTAAAATCAAATTTTAAGTGAATTGTGATAGAAATTTTTAAAATATGTGGTTAAAAAGATGTAGAACCCATAAAGATGTGGTTGATATACATTGTTTGACTTTAACTTAAATTAAAATCAGATTAAAATCTGGCCCAAACATGCCCTTACATTGTGTGTTACAAATCTGATTACATTGAGCCCTAGTTTGGTACACATTAAAATTTTTATTTTCATTCTTCTACTCATTGTCAACCACACATTTTTCAATAAAATAATATTTTCCATCACATCCATAATTTTTCCTTCTTTTTCGACCACATATTCCCCATCACATCACTTCAAAAAAAATGCATTCTCTCATTTTAATGTGCACCAAACGGGTTCTCAATATAGATTTCAAACAAATACTTTGTCAAGACAACCAATTTAGTCAGAGGAGCAATATCTATGCTTCCATCTCGTTCCCCAATACCAAGGTGAAACTGTTATTCCTTCTATTCCATTAAGGCAGCCTCATAGATGTTGAAAGCAAGTAGCAATCCAACATAATGCAGAATATCTGTTACTAATATAATACTCTTTGCAAGGAGGAAGAAATATAAATGTGCAGACACGATAATGTGCTGTAGCAAAATATCTTTTAACATAGATAGATATGACATAAGTTAAGGGCAAGAATAGGAAAATCACATCAAAAACTAACACCCATAAAGTTGCATGTGAATCCAAACAATGACTTGAGATGTTGAACCGAAACAAACCTTCAGGCGTGCCCTTNTTTCAAGTGTTAATATATGGAAGAAGAACGGGTAAGTCTGATATTTGTTTTTTTTTTTTTTCATTTTTTTTTACCCTTTTTGAAGCTTTTCTTCGACTGATGGAAAATCTAAAATTACCCCTTTCACTTTGCTTATTTTAGCTGAGAACTGGATATAATAGACTTCATTTGTTGGGTAAGTTGCCTATTCTAAGAACTGTATGTAATAGTCCCTTTTGTTTTGTTTTGTTTTTTTGTTTTGTTTGTTTGTTCTGGAATTCATAGCTATTTTGCTTATTTTGGTTGAGAAGAGAGCTGTACGTAATCCGTCCATAAGTTATTCACTGATTTCTTCCGGCTCTTCTTGGTGAATTGGGACATTCACTGTTTATACATGCTAGCTTGGTGTTATTCACTTTACATTAATGTTGATGATCGATATGTTTTATATGCTTTGCATTTATTTTTTCAATTCACTATTGATAATAATTTACCGCAAAGTTCTTCTCCACCAAAGAATCGTGCCAGGGGAAGAACATATATAGCATAGGGTCATTGTAGGGAGATGTTAGAAGTTGATACTAATCGAAATAAAAAAAAAAACTTATTTGTTTGTATTGTGGAAAGACTTTCGCTGGAGGTGGTATCAATCGAGTCAAACAACATTTAGCGGGATTAAAAGAGGATGTGGACTCGTGTCGTAGAGTACCTCCTGATGTTGGATTCAAAATGAAGGAAACCTTGGAAATCTTTTCTGCAATGAAGCGTAAAACTCAAGAAGTTCTTGATGAGTGTAACCCACATAGTTCTTATTATCGAGAACAAAAAGAGCAACTGTATAGAGATTTGGGCGATGATGATGTTCAAGAAATCATCCCTCCTAGTTCTAAAGGAAAGGGTGTAGTTATTGGAAAAAATGAAAGAAAAGGAATGAGAGCTAAAGATTTAAAAGAAAAAAGGAATTGGTTCGTACTTCATGCCAAGAACAGGACCTGGTAACCAACCTACTATCAAAAGTGTTCTTCAGAGCAAAAAACCCATAGATAAATGTGATCTTACTATATCAAAACGGATGATTGATTTGTGTATACCTTTCAATGCTGTAGATTCTATTTATTATCAACAAAGTATAGATGCTATAGCTAGCATGGGCCCTGGCTATAAAGGTCTAAACCTTCACAGTCTTCGTGGTTATCTGTTGGCTAAAAATGTGCAGGAG
>CAIGRF010119732.1:45637-57452 GCA_903798235.1 Fraxinus ornus | reverse complement strand
TCCTCATTTTAACAAATAATGTTCCAAAAAAAAAAAATTGGGGGCAGCCAAATAATGTTCCAAAAAAAAAAAATTTGGGGGCGCTGCCCCAAACCCCTGTGGGCCCCACTATTTCAACTCCATACCTCCCTATTTCGACTGATTGGCTCCGCCTCTGCTGACACTTAAATATGTATTTCTATAGTTAGATTGGAAGTACTTGCAATTAATGAGCAAAAAATAATAAGAAATAGTTTATTACTTTTTCTTTGTTCTTCCAAATTCTATATTTAGGGCCTATTTGATTTAGCCCCTATTTGGGCTCCATTTTATCCAATACACATTTTTCTCTTTCTTCTTTCTAAGAATACATTTTCCAATAAAATAATATGACAGCAAGTCAAAAATATTTCCTTCTTTTTTATCCAAATTTTTCAACAAAAAAAAAATTCACTATTCAACATTTTTCCCAAAAACACATTAAAATGGAGCCCAAACAAAGGTTTAGGGTGTGTTTGATGTACGTTATTGAGGGAAGAATGTATTTTGGAAAATATTTATGTGGTTAAAAAATAAGAAAAAGTTTTGGATATGATGAAAAATATTATTTTATTGAATAATGTGTGGTTGAAAATGAGTTTTGAAAGAATGTGGATCAAGGTTAGGGTTGTCCGTGGGTCGGTTCGATTCGGTTCCAAAATTTTCGGGTATTTAATAAATGGAACTGTCGGGTTCAAATATAATTATGGAACTGTTCAGATTCGGGTCGGTTCCGTACCATAATTAATTTTTNTGAAATTGAGCTTATTCTAGGTAGGGGTGGTCGTGGGTCGGTTCGGTTCCAAAATTTTCGGGTATTTAATAAATGGAACCGTTCGGGTTCGGTACCATAATTAATTTTTTTAACATTTACTGCAACATTACATAAATATAACCAATGACATTTCATTCGTAACTTTTACAAATTAACGTAGCACAATTCAAAAATATATAAATAACTAGCTGTCGAATAACATTAATTCAATGCATACAAATACCAAAAATGGGCTAATGGGCTTTAAAATGATTTGGGCTTTAAAATTAAAATTATGAAATGATCTGATTTATTTAATTAATTTGTTAATTTATTTAGAAAAATAATTTAATTTAATTAATTCAATTAAAAAAATAAAAAAATTATTTAATTTCGGTTCTTATTCGATTCTTGGTCTAGACCCGACCCAAATCCATCGATTTTCGATTCGGGTATCCATTCGGATATTTAACTTATGAAGAACCGCTCGATTCGGTTCAGTCCAGTTCGATTCGGGACTTTTGGACACCCCTAGATCAAACAATGAAATAATTGTTTTTTATAATAAATTTTGTGAAGAGTGATTTATTTTGAAAAATATGTGATTAAAAAGTAAAAAATATTATGAATCAACGTGCAAAATATTTTATTGAGAGAATAAATGATTGAAAATTAATTTAAAAAATGAGTTTTAAAAAATTTGTATCAAATACGGGCTTACGAAAACACCAATTATATCATGTTTATCGTTTTACGATTCCTCATCGGTAGACTACATTCTCTTACAAGTATTGAGTAAAAAGAGAGGTAAAAATAGGCCCCTTTGGTTTTCAAATTGACAATATATTTTCACCTTTGAATATCGCTTAAATAGTAAAAGACACACAATTTACCATTTTTGTAGAAACTTGGAGAGTAGTAGTTTGGCAAAGCATAAGGAGTAAATTCTAATTATATTTTTTGAATACGATATGTTGGCGTTATTCGCATGAATCTACATAAAATTGAGTGGCAAGAAGAAACAGGTAGGCATT
The DNA here is from genome assembly GCA_903798235.1 of Fraxinus ornus. NCBI lineage: Eukaryota > Viridiplantae > Streptophyta > Magnoliopsida > Lamiales > Oleaceae > Fraxinus > Fraxinus ornus. Next base: position 55,646 of record CAIGRF010119732.1, on the reverse strand, counting down.
GAAGTTCAATTCAAAGAAACACTGCAGCACTGTGATGGAGATGCTTCCGCGAGGTCCAGGGGGCTGCGAAGATTATTCATAAGTATTAGATTGACAAGTACTCCTCGTATGTCGAGATCTGTGATGCAGCGGATATGGTAGAGGCTGGCTTCGCCCTGTTCGCTCTCATGGCTTTTTCTTAAACGCCCAAATGGAGATGAGGCGACTACAGGGCCTCAATAAGGAGTATTTCTAGAGGGTCAACGATGCAGAGGTCGCCCTAAAATTGTTGACCCCAAAATATGTACCAATGATGTGCCAACGATCCTAAAGCCTCTCACATCCACGCAAACTTGGTTCCTGCACACTTGGACAAACCGTTAGTCACACTTGACCTTCTTCGGAGGGGGTGGAGTTGGCCGCGCGAACTCGACAATCAAGTCGGTTGGAGAAATAGATATACGAGTATAAGAGAACTTTAAACGTGAGCCTCCAATTAAAAAAAAAGGTCAGCTTTGGGGAGAAATAAGTAGAAGGTATGGTAGCAAGATTATAGATTTGAGAGTCTAAACTTGCTACTCTTAAATGACACTAAGTGTAAGCTTTTATATTTTAGCAAGACAAATGAAGGCTGTTGGATAATGCACGTGACTTCATCCAAATGACTGACATTTCTTGTCATAGACATCAATCAATCACAACTTAAATACTAATACCATTTTTATATCCATAATAAGGTCTAACTTGCGATGTTGGACCTTGACCAAATAGGTTGGCGGTGGCGACGGTGGCAGTGGATTATCTTGACAATCACACATAATACAAGATCTATTTAAGATCTCTTCACCACTGCGTTCTGGACCGGCTCTTCCCATGGGGTCTGTGTGTAATGGGGTCGGTCTAGTTTCGCTTCGAGGGGAAAGTGGGTCGTCCGTGTTTGAGAGTCAGTCCAACTTCGCCTCATGTTGGTGTATAGGGCGTGGAACCCCCGAAACCATTTTCCACATAGGATAGTTGAGACCACGTTGGGGTAGGTCCTCAGGTAAAGAGGCGTAACAAAAATAACACGCCACCACACTTTTTTACTCGAAGTTAAAAAATAAATGTATAAAAATAAAGAATTACGCTAAAAGTACACATAACATTTGGCCATTATGTCAACCTTTATAGACACATAGCAAGATCCAAAAATAAATAAGATGGCAAATGTGAATATTTTAATATCAGTAGCGTCCCTCTAACCCTCTCTCCGACCGCCCCACCTGCCTCATCCCCTCTAATGGGAAGTAGCCTCTTTCGAGCTCCATAAAAAAATAATAAAAAGGACAAATTGGTATCTCGTCAACCTCATTCTCACTGGTGAAAGGGAGCGGTTCAACGGCAGTATTTCCCGGGTAAATAGGTACCTATTCATCGCACATGTGTACGACACTTATTTACATCTCCCTCTCTCTCTCTCCCTCTCCCTCTCTCACTACATCGCGCTCCTGCATTTTCTCCCCCTCCCAATTCCGTTCTATTCTTCTTTACCTTTCAGAATTTCACCCCCAAATTTCCAATTAGGGTTAGGGTTTCGGTCAAAAAGAACTTGGTTTATTGTTTTTGTGTTGTTTACAGGTTTTCTGATGCTGCAATTGAATTGAAGGGACGTACATTGTATACGTAAATAGAATTGAACTTGTTAGCTGATCAGGTCTTCCGGAGAAGATCTGAGAGCGGAATTTGTGAAAATAAAAATGAGCGCTTCGAGGTTCATAAAGTGCGTCACGGTGGGCGATGGTGCGGTTGGCAAGACTTGTCTTTTGATTTCCTACACCAGCAATACTTTTCCCACGGTCTGTCTCCCTTCTGTCTCATTTTATTTCTTTGTTGTGATATTCGAAATTGGAATTTTTAGGCTAAATCTTGTAATTTGTTTGTGGCACGTGTTGAAAATGTTTGCGACATTAGGATCTTTTGCTTTTTGTTAAACGGTTTTTTTTTTTTGGGGAACTGTTGTTGCGTTTTCGTATCTTGAAGACTATGGGGATTATTTTCTTATGTATCTTTTTATGTTACGTTTTCCATTCATTGTCAGTTGAGAATTTTTCATCCCATGGAAGAATTTCTGATAAACATTGCGAGAAAAAATAACAAGTCAAAGAAAAAAACACGTTTCACTATAACTTATTTGGTTTATCAGATATCATGAATCTCTTGTGTAAATTAACGAAAATGAAAAAGAATGTCATCTGTAATTATTTGATTTACATGGAATTATGTCATCTATATATTTGCTTTTGTTTATAGAATAAATTGGTTTGCACAAAATTCACAATGTCTGATAAAAATGTTCCCTTTTGGTTTGACATTTTCCTTTCTATTGCAATATAAAATAGAAATTCTTTTATACGATGACAAATTGTTCTAACTGACAATGTATGAATATTGTAGCAACTCCAAACAAAAGATATATTTCTCAACCCCAAAAAGAAATAACAGAAGAAAAAGACCCAGACCCCCTTTCCTGTTTATGGAATGAACTGATTTACTATACATATATTCTGTTAGCTTTCTGTAAATTCCGATGTCGAAATAAGTGTCACATAGCCGTTTTATTGATAATTATGATTTTTACAATTGAAGAATTCTATATTTGTTTGATTTTTCGTTTCCAATACGAACTTTTCCATCTTTTCTTGTCCTGTTTTCTGTTTCTTAGCTGTGCAAAAACTATATCATTTTTTGCATTGTGTAAAGGGGCTATTCTGGTGATTGTCCATGTTATCACGCTTCGACTCTTTATTTTTAAGGATTTGTTGTAGTTCGCTGATCTTCTGTTAAATTCGAATATGATAACTCCTATTCTTTCCCAAATGAGTTATCTATTTTAACTTTTCGCTTGTATTTTTAAATGAAACAGGACTATGTACCTACTGTATTTGATAATTTCAGTGCCAATGTTGTCGTCAATGGAAGCACTGTTAACCTAGGCCTGTGGGATACCGCTGGTAGGTGACCTCTAAAATTATATTTCGTATACCGTCTAGCTTTTTGAATCTGTCCATGCTCTGCATATGCAAAATTAGATCTTAATTCATATTCATCTCATTATATACCTTATGAACCTCAAATTGTTACGTGAAACAGGACAGGAGGACTATAATAGATTAAGACCTTTGAGTTACCGTGGAGCTGATGTTTTCATTTTGGCGTTTTCTCTCATTAGCAAGGCGAGCTATGAAAATGTTTCCAAGAAGGTTAGGGTTGATGGCCTTTAGAAACTATTTTTTCCTTTTGGTTCCTACTTTCTTAACAGGATTTGCAATAGTTTCTTCTGGTTTGATAACTCTCTTGTGCTTTTTTCATTTTTCAGTGGATTCCTGAGTTGAAGCATTATGCTCCTGGTGTCCCTATAGTTCTTGTTGGAACAAAACTCGGTGAGATATTTGAGTGAATATGTTTCTTTTATCTACTGAACCGTATCTGCATGATGTGTTGTTGAAATATTTTGTTATATACTTTATCTTATNAAAAATGCTTTCGCTTCCTGGTCCTATTTATTTCAAATAGATATTATACGCTAAGAGTGAAATGAAACAACCTGATGAAAGTAATAAGAAACAATTTATCATTACTATATTTGTAATCATTGTCATTGCCCCTTGTGCTTCTACATAGATTTTCATCATGTGACTTTGTAAATGATCAATTACTATATGTTTCTTGTTTGGTCTATATATTTTTGTTCATGCACCAGAAGCTGTAATTCAATAGGAGGAGATTCTGGATCTTCAAGTCTTCGTTTGTGTATAAGTATTGTAGGTTGTGCAAAAATTTTTGTGCACTGGCTCTTTTTAGAATTCTTGTATGAATTCTCTATTTTTATGTGATATCCACCTTAATTTTTCTCCATAACCCTTGTGCACATAATTTATGATTATTTAGTATGATGTTATCTGATGGATTCAGATCTTCGAGATGACAAACAATTCTTCGTTGACCATCCTGGTGCTGTACCAATCACTACAGCTCAGGTGAAGTCCGATCACTACATTTTATGATGTTCAATGGGAGAAGACTGCTTTCATTCTAAACAATCATATGCCTCTTCCAACTTGCAGGGGGAGGAGCTCAGAAAAATGATTGGGGCACCTGCTTATATTGAATGTAGTTCAAAAACACAGCTGGTATGTATGCGTGGATGTCTCATATCATATTTCTTTCCTTTTTTACCTGAAAGACTTTATAAGCCTCAAATTGAAACTTCTGAAACATGCTCACTGCAGAATGTGAAAGGAGTTTTTGATGCTGCAATTAAGGTTGTGCTCCAGCCGCCGAAGCAGAAGAAAAAGAAGGGAAGGGCTCAAAAGGCCTGCTCTATATTGTGAGGATACCATGGTGTATCGTAACTTTGTTCCTCTCCTTTACGTCCTTTTATCTTCCTTTGAGGAAGTAGGAGGTCCTCTTCTATGTTAAAATGTTGGCGGCTTGGTCTCCTTGTAGTGCTCTTGTACCTCCTTTTATCTTCCTCTGCCTCAGAGGAAGTGGAGGACCTCTTCTATGTTAAAATGCCAGTGACTTGGTCTCCTTGTAGTGCTCTTGGTATCAATTGTTGAGTCAATCTGTAGCTACTTCATTGCTCTTGGTATCAATTGCTGGTGTCTCAGTTTTTTATTTTTATGTATTCATGGAACAAAAAATCCTTTTAGAACACATTTGCTTCGCAACATTGTCTTATATCATTTAGTTCTTATGAATGTCGAAGCAAATTACATGGTGCAATTCCATTTGTAACAAAGTACGTGAGCTCTGTTTTTGGCTATTCTGTGCTGAGCAATGGTATTCTTGTTTCGGTTGATGGTTGTGCTGTGGCATTTTTATGTTTTCTAAGAGTTCGTTTGATTGCAAAAGTGGAATTTGGGTGGAAAGAAAATGAATTACATGGAATTGAATTGCCTAGAATTTGTTTTACTGTGTGAATTGTAATTAATTGTGTTTGATTGGTATAATTTTCCACCTGGAAAATGCTAAAAGTTTGGTGTCCGTCTGACTTCGTTTTTCATGGAAATTGTCCATTAAAGTGATATTTTTTTTTTTTACTATTGGGTCTAGAATTTGTTCCAATTACCAAAAATAAAAAATAAAAAATTACTATATCGAATACCATTCATTTGACTTTGTTTTGCATGGAAATTGTCAATAAAAGTGATAAATTCTTTTACCATTGTGTCTAGAATTTTTTTCAATTGCTAAAAAAAAAGGATGGTGGAAATTGATTTTCCACAAAATCAAGGAAAATGTGAACATGTGAGTCAAACCAAGAAAATGTTTTCCATGGAAAAAAAAAAAAGTGTGTCAAACAAGGTAAAAGTGAAAATTAGAATTTGTTTTTCATTTTTCATGAAAAATAATGGTCAATAAATCAGGGCCTAAGTGAACTTAACTTGTAAAAAATTTTAGGGGTCACTGAATGTACCCTTAAAATTAAGGTTATAATGTCTTGTCATTCGTACTTTCCTAAATTTATACTTTTATTTCAATTAAGACACTGCATCCAACTCCCTTAGCTCGCCAAACAGAAAAATGACGCGGATGCCACGTTAGTGTTTCTGGATGACTTGATTGAAACAAAATTTTAAACTTATCTATTTGCAACAGTAGTAGTTCGATAATACGCTGGAAATTGAAATTGAGGCATACATTCAGCGACCCTCAAATTTTTTAACTGAACTTTGTTGTTTGATGGTATATGTTCAACAGAAAGGCAGATTCTTGATCTGGTCTCGAGATTTTCATTACCTGGCCTCTGATTCTTTCTGTGATGTGCCTGCAAATATATTGGCAACGTATTTAAAGATTTTTCATCACGTCCGGTAAACATCTATCTTATAATCTCTTATTTGTGTTATTTGATTATGGTACTATCGTTTTATCATCGTCTGTTCTTATTCCCATCCTCCCTTCTGTGACATATATGAAGATTGTTATCCAAGTTAGTGGCGATCCACTCGTTCTCTTACGAGCATGGCACTACCCATATTTGCAGGCGGCATCATCGTATTATTCTAAATTCTTTACAGATTTTAATGGATTTCTCAGATTATATAAAATCCCGGGTAAGTTGGTCGACTTCATGATTTAGTCCATGTTTGGTTTAGATAGAAGTCACATATTTAATAAAATTTGGTAAAAATTAATGAAATATGTGGCCAAAAAATTGTAAACAAAAGAGGGTCTTAGTTTATGATCCAAGAGCTCAATGCATATAATTTCCGAGAAATTCGAACAAAAAGTATGTATGAGTCTATGACTACTATATTGGTTAGTCTGGCACGTACAGGTTTTTTGCTTTCTTAACTCACCTTCGGTGCATTGCCGCCGTGGTTCCTATTACAACCATCATCGAAAGCTGCCTCTCAATTTGTGTTGGGGAAGTGCGAGTCTTGGTGTTGGTTTGATCATTCTAGGTTCAAAATATCCAACTAAACGATCTACAACTAGAATACAAGTCAACATCAGAGTCGGAAAATTCCTAATATAGGTCATTCAAAGCTTGAGGAAAACGGATTTCTAATCGTTCTTAATAATAGCTAGATTAAGGTTTATAATCAAGTGCTTAATTAGCTTAGCTAGTACATTATTAACAGTTATTCCCTAAGTACGGGGAATAACTCACAGAATTTGTACAGGATGCTGCTGTGCATCTATGTGTGTGTATTTTAACAATCATTGAATCTGTGTTGTCCATTTCAAATTTCTGTACCATTTTTCTTTACCTATAGACTGATCCTATTAACAATCCTTCGGTGTCATATTTTCCATTTGCTGAAATGGTAAAAATTCAAAGAAAAACTAGCTAGCAGCCAGAATCCAGTTCACTGTAAAGAGGTGACTCACATTCACAAATTTTTACTAAAACAATATCATAATCATTGAAACCTACTTGATACAAGAATTAGTGCTCATGAATTATTTACATCATAATCATTGAAACAGACTTAGTGCTCAATTAATTACACATTAAAAAAATAAAATTTAGAATGAACTATCATGACCAAATTTTTAGAGGCACTATACTTCTTGTTTGGTACATTTGAATAAACAGAGTTAATAAAAAATCAATACATAAGAGATGCATTTGAGAAAGATCAATTCATCGATATCCAGTCCACCATATCAAATACTTAATTATCATCGATATAGCCATTCGCATAGTCACATGCAAATGTTGGGATTATTATCCTCGAAATCATGTGCCGAAGTAGCTCAATAAACCCTAAATTTATAGCAAGATAAAAACGATGTCCATTAATTTACAACGAACTACTTTTATTCGAAACACTGCTTGTTTAGTATATTTAGCTAAACTGGATAAAAGAAAACCCTAAGACGTCAACACGTACGGCTAGTTTAGTATATTTAGCTAAATTAAAATTAAAGAAAATCCCTAAGACGTTAACGTCAACCATTGTCCAGCCCACCATACGAAACATACATGCAACTCCTTGTCACATAACCACACAAGCGTGGGGATTCTCATCGCTAAAAGCCGTCGTGTACCTCACTTCTTCAGACGAAGCTCGTGCGAGGCTCGAAGGGTGAGGATTGTCGTAGACATTACGCACATAACCTTGCGGCGCCTTCTTGTCGTAGACCCCGGGGGCATAAGGATGTGGCACCATATCATAGGGCACAAAAGGCCACATCTCAGCCTTCTTCCCAGTACGATGCAGCACTCTGCGCAACACTTTATCAGGATCAACATGACCAATAACAGTAAGTTTTTGCATTTTTCGCTCGACCAATGCTTGTGTCACCCCTCTCATGTGTTGCACTGATTTTCTCACTCTCCTCTCACACCCTTCACAGTCCATTTTTATCCTTATTTCTACTGTCTGCAGATAAAAATATATATATATATATATAGTTAAGTTGCAGTTCATTTTAAAGTTTTATAATTTTACTGAAATCTATGTAGCAGCCAAGCCAACCTAATGAAACAGGAAAAAAGAAAGAACTAGTACCAAAAAAGAAGGCAAAGATAAGTACCCGGAGAGGCTTCTTTTTAAGTTTCTTGAGCTTCTTTCTGTCACTCCAAGAAGATTCAAAAAAATTTGAGAATCTGTCCAAAAACCCCATCCTTGCTTGATAGTATTGCTAAAATTAATTTAGCAGTCTTTAATGAAGACACTCCTTTATATATACATATAATCTTGTTACGTATATATCGAGTTTGACACTATTAGAAAGTGACAGTTTTCTATACATCAGTTTTCACGACACTTTGAACAACTAATGACTCAGATTTGGACGCGTAACAAAGTGTAGATGAAGCATAATTCATACATATATAATTAATAGGGATTCTAGATTCTGCACTTTATTGATGCCGCCATTGAAATTTGAATACATGATGATATAACAGTTGTAATTAAGTGTAAAATGCCACCACGTATCAAAGACAGATGGGACCCTGCAAGCATTATAATTTGAGGTTCATAGGTTAGTCCAATGTTTTTCAAACAAGATAATAACAAAATAACATTAATGGGAGGTTTGATTGCGAGAGTAGAATTTGGGTGAAAAGAAAATGAATTATAGGGAATTGAATTGTCTAGAATTATTTTTTTTGGAAATTATCAATTAATTGTGTTTGATTGATATAATTTTCTACCTAAAAAACGTTGAAATTTTGGATCTTTTTGTATTTGTTTGGCTTTGTTTTTATGAAAATTGTCCATTAAAGAGAAGAATTTCACAATTGCTCCTGAAATTTGTTTCCATTGCACAAAAAAAAAAAAAAAATACCTGAAAAGCTATTTCTCACCAGCAAATTGTTTTCCTCAATTGCCAAGAAAACCCACCGTGTGATCACCAAGCAAGAAAATCAAATACCAAGAAAATATTGTGCATCAAACGGGTCTTAAAAATGAAAAAAAAAAATCAAAATCACTCACCCTCTTCATACCTAACTGGACGCTCCTATCATCATAAGATGAAAGCAGACATGAAAAGTTATATAGAAAAAAGTCTGGTGTGTCAACAAGACAAGTACCTAAAATTAATTTCTATACTTTCTATTTATTTGTGAGTTATTTCTTATTTTGATTACTAATGAAAAATAAATTAAATACAATTAAGATTATCTAATAAAACTACAAAATTAAAATGCTCCAAGTAAAAGAAGATTTGATCTCAACAGATAATTATGGTATGAATTTATATGGAATAAATTTAGCAATTAACTCCACAGATAAAATTATCATAACAAGAATTCTTCGTCCATGAATGCATTTCTCTTCACGGGCAGTCCTATTAAACCCAAGGAAGTTAAAAGTAGACATTCTATTCACCTGCTGCTCCACTTCAAAATGGAAAGTCTCCTAATTTCTAAAATAGGGAATAAATATCGTAAGAGCCCATTTGACATGAATTTTGCTTCCTGTAGAAGAGTTTTTGAAGGAAGCTATCTTAATTTTGGTCTTTAAACTAATTTTTAAAAGAACTTTATATTTCAGAAGTGTTTTTAGAGGAAGTCACGTTGGATCCGTTTCCTCTAAAAGCTCTTTGAACTAGAAGAAACACTTTCATAAAACTAATCAAAATGTTCAAAAGTAGCTAAATGCTCATTTTAACTTTTCAAAAGTCATGTCAAATGGATCGTAAGAACATCTCAAATGCATTCGTTTAGATATGATGTTAATATAGGCTTTGTTTGACTATTGTCAATATGACATGATATTTAGGCTTTGTTTGACTTAGATAAAAATCATAAGCTGGCAGTCACATAAGAGCATCTTCAAAAGACTCTTTAAACATGAGATGCTCTCTATTTTAAAGATTCAACATTTAAAATCATACTCCAAGAGACTCTTTAAATTAACATTTTAAAAACATTTCCAAGAGACTCTCTATTTTTAAAGAAAATATTCTATCATTTGGAGAGCATCTATAAATTTAGAAAATTAAAATTTTGAAGTACTCCAACAAGATCTTTATATTTAACACTTAATTTTACCACTCCCAAGAAATATTTATTATTTTTCTT
>CAIGRF010119732.1:31592-44886 GCA_903798235.1 Fraxinus ornus | reverse complement strand
AAAAGTAGCTAAATGCTCATTTTAACTTTTCAAAAGTCATGTCAAATGGATCGTAAGAACATCTCAAATGCATTCGTTTAGATATGATGTTAATATAGGCTTTGTTTGACTATTGTCAATATGACATGATATTTAGGCTTTGTTTGACTTAGATAAAAATCATAAGCTGACAGTCACATAAGAGCATCTCCAAGAGACTCTTTAAACATGAGATGCTCTCTATTTTAAAGATTCAACATTTAAAATTATACTCCAAGAGACTCTTTAAATTAACATTTTAAGAGCATCTCCAAGTGACTCTCTATTTTTAAAGAAAATATTCTATCATTTGGAGAGCATCTATAAATTTAGAAAATTAAAATTTTGAAGTACTCCAACAAACTCTTTATATTTAACACTTAATTTTACCACTCTCAAGAAATATTTATTATTTTTCTTCATATTTTATTTTAACTAGTTTTTCTTTAGATTATTTTATTGTTTTTCTACATTGAAAATTGAAACTTTTTGAATCCATTTAATTATAGAGAGTGGGTTCTCTAAATTAAAATGTTAATTTAAAGAGTCTCTTGCAGCATGATTTTAGATATTGACTCTTTAAAATAGAGAGCATCTTATGTTTAAAGAGTCTGGAGATGCTCTCACTCATTTAGAGAGTCAAACTCACTCTCTATAATTAAATGCATTCAAAATGTTTCAATTTTCAATATAGGAAATCAATAAAATAATATAAAGAACAGCTAGTTAAAATAAAAGATAAAGAAAAATAATAAATATTTGTTGGGAGTAGTAAAATTAAGTGTTAAATATAAAGAATTTTTTGGAATACTTCAAAATTTTAACTCTTTAAATTTATAGAAACTCTCTAAATGATAGAATATACTTTTTAAAAATAGAGAACCTCTTGGAGATGACTTAATGGATGAATAGAGAGGAAACCATGCATGATTATGAGATAATATCAAAAACCATGCCTCCCCTTTGCCCCTATAGGCCTATCTGCACAATAATGGGTTATGATTTTGTCTGACAATTAGATAAGGGATGGCTGTAAGCTTAAACGTGTTCAAATACATGGTGAGTCAGTAACGGTCCGGAACTAGATAATTTTTTCTTTGTAAGGATAGATATTAAGTTTCAATTTTCTTCCGCAACAACATAAAAGTATAATAAAAACTTGAAAAGAAAGTTTTGGAAAAAAAAAAAAACATGTGGGGGCCACTACCTCACCGAAGGGGTGGGGAATGGGAACTTGAACCCGTCCCGCCTTAATCAGGTCTTGGGGACTGGACAATGTGACAAAAATATCTGACAACATCAGAAAACGGAAAGAGTCGTCCCGTCCATGACCCGTCCTGTTGCCATCCTACTACCTTATATGAACCGTCGTACATCCGCCACGACATATACCTCAATATGACCCCCCCTAGAAAAGTCGCATTTGGATATTGATAATGGCATTAGAAAGTTTCAACAAAACACTTATGGCAGTAAGACTTTGATAATGTTAGCAAATGATGAATTTGGAGAACTCCAATTAGAATACAACATGAAATTATCATGAATTCCGTGGATGATGACAGTGACTGACAATAATCAAGAATTCATAGAAAATACTTTGCAAAGCGCTTGATGTTGGATAACTATTAGTGTCCAACAAAACATGGTTTTAACCAGTTGGGCAATAAAAATACTATATTAACATTAAGCAGTTTTACTAATCAATAAATAGACATAGTGTCTAAACACAAATAATACAATAAGTTGGGCGACGTAATTAATATTAATTTTTCACAGTAAATAAACTTTCATTCTACTTCAATTTGATAACTACACTTCAATTTGTTCAATCAGATAACTATATTTTAATATAATTTCAATCGAATAACGACACTTTAATTTGATTTCAATCAGCCAACACTTCGATTTGATTTTCATTTAAAGTAAATTTCCAACATAAGGTATTCATTTTACAACATAAGGTATACGTCATTCATCCACGACAAATTGAGATTTGACAGCTTAATATATATATATTTCTTTTTTATTTTATTCATCCAATCAATTTTTGAAAATCATGCAAGTGTCAGCATGATGTGCAAATGGCAAAATCCTTCTTGTTCTCGTGAGTTCTGCAACTCAAACATGGTTGTTGAGGCCTCAGCCTCTATTTAAAGTCTCTGAAGACAGTCCTATTTGAGTAGCATTAGTGTTGTTCTCGCTTTACTTACTGTACTTTCAAATGCGTTATGAATATCAATATCGTTACATTTCCAGGATTTGTTTTATCCATTTCTTGTTCTCTTTTAAGTACACCCGATTTTTTTTATTGTTTTATTTTGAATCAAAATTTTTGAAAAAGAAAAAACTTTTGAATTTGAAATCTTTTCTGCAGATTGAATCAAGAAAAGGTGTCCCACCCAGGAAGCAAGTCCAAAAATCGCCTGTCTTCCCCTCACATAAAAGTTAACACACTCTGGCTTGTCTTGGATAAGGCCGATATATGAATGAAGAAATTGTCTTCATTCACAAAAAGGAGATAAAACGTTAAAAATAAAGAATAAAAAATTTGACTAGTTTTGCCTTTCAAGTTAAAAATATTACAATTAAAGAGGGTTGGAATTTGGTTTATAGATTGAAAAAATTGTTTTAAGTATAAAACTTGAAAAGCGACTTCGTGTCAACTTCGTTCAAATAATCGAATTTGATTCAATTGTCAAATTATAAAAAAATAAATAGATTAACATGTTCTACTCGTCAAATAGAGCGTTGTAGTATATTTAGAATATCAAAATCAATTCTGGATAAATGAGAAATTGCGGTCCAAAGTTGGAAGAAAAAGAGAAAAAAGTCATATAACACTGCCGCTCGAGTGGCAAGCTATCGGTGAAGCAGTCGCTCTAGCGACAGACGGACGATAAAGTTTCTATTGAACAGGTGTCATGGTACTTGAGCGAGACGCCAACGCAGACTAGCGACAGTAATGGATGCTTTCCTTCGTAAATGTTGTTGAGTTTTTGGGTGTCACTTCACTCACAATCTTTTCTCTTTTATAAATAGGACCCTGGACATCCATTTTGTATCCAATATCATTTGCATTGAGCATTACATCAAAATCTCTTACAAAAACTCTCCAAAAATCATTCCAAAATTATTTTCTTGTATAGAGTAGAAAAAATGTTTGAGTTCGCTGTCACTTATGATTTGAAGTGCTTGCATCACAAGTTGTATCCGTTATTGCGAGACAAGTGTCGTAATCCGTTAGCAACGTTGTAGTGCAATTTTGTTTTAAGGAGAAAGTGTTAATCACTTGCCTTGAATTTCTTTTCCTTCACTTTCTTTCTTATCACTTCTATTTACATGTAGTTTAATTACGCTCCCACGAATTATATTTAACTTTTACTTTGTCAATTAAACAAACAACAATTCCACTTCAAAAATTAACCAACAATCTTAAGACAAAACTATTTGTGGTTGTTTGTTGAAAACAAATTAATTCTCTTCATCTTTGGAATAAGCTTTCGTGTGCTATTGTTTTCTTTCAGTTTGCGCGTTGAACTTATGTTTGTAACAGAAATGACTACCGATGAGACTACTTCGAGTCAAACAACGAATGGTACGAACCATATGATTCCTCCTTTGGCTATACAAATACCAAACTCTCATATCCCACATAGGAAAAAATCGGAAAATTTTGGAGGTGTGGATTTCAAAAGATGATAACAAAAGATGTTGTTCTATCTTATTACTTCGAATTTGACAAAGTTCTTAAAAGAGACCATTCCTACGTTACAAGAAGGAGAAAATAATCTTAAGACGATTATTGCATTGGATCCATGAAAGTACTCGAATTTTCTTTGCAAAAATTACATCCTAAATGGATTGGACAATACACTTTGTCGAGTGTATAGTTCGATGGACTCAGCCAATAATCTATGGAATTCATTGGAGAAGAAGTACAAAAGCAAGGATGCCGGTACAAATAAGTTCATTGTCGACAAGTTTTTGAACTACAAAATGGTAGACTCCAAAATTTTGATAAGTCAAGTATAAGAAATTCAAGTTCTACTTCATATTATATATGCAGAAAAGATGGAATTGAGTTAATCCTTCCAAGTTACTGCTATCATTGAGAAAATCTCTCATATGTGGAAAGATTTCAAGAACTATCTCAAACACAAAAGTAAGGAGATGAATTTGGAGGAATTGATAACCCGTTTGAGGATTGAGGAAGACAATAAAAATATCGAAAGAAAATTTATTGTTTAACTTGGATTCTTGTTGAAATTGGTTCGAAGGTTGTCAACAAGAGATGTAAGATCTCCAGCGATGCAACAAGAAGAGACAACTCCAAAAATATCAAGAAGTTTAAGGGCAATTGTTATAATTGTGGAAAAGTTGGACACTATTCAAATGAATATCGAAGGTCGAAGAAGGCAGCACGTGCAAATGTAGTTGAAAGAGACATCCTTTTTGAAGATGTTCAAAAGATGAGTCTATCTGCAGTTTTTTTTGAATGCAACACGGTTGGTAATTTAAGGGATTGGTGGGTCTACATTGGTGCTACTCGCTATATTTGTGCAGCTAAGACTATGTTCTCAAACTATCATGAATTGAAAGGAGAACAACTGTTCATGGGAAAACTCGGCAAGTTCGAAGTTGAAGGACTAGGAAAGATCACATTGAAAATGACTTCCGAGAAAGAACTAGTCCTCAATAATGTCCTCCATGTGCTAAACATTAGCAAGAATCTAATTTCGAGGTCTCTACTTAGCAAGAACGACTTTAAACTTGTATTTGTATCTGACAAATTTGTACTTACCAAAAATGATATGTATATTGGTAAAAGGGTTATCTTAGTGAAGAAATGTTCAAAATGAACGTCCTTACAATTGTACCAAAAAGCATTATGAATAAAAATTCAAATTCTGTTTATTTGCTTAAGTTGTCTTGTTTATGGTATAATCGATTAGGACACGTTAATTGCAAATCTATGCATAAACTTATGAATCAAAGTTTAATTTCGACACTTAAGACTAATCCTAATTATAAACATGAAGCATGTTTGAAGCAAATTTGGCCAAAACACATTTTCACTCAGTTCAAAGGAACACGACACCTTTACTTGGTAAACGAATAAAAAATATTCGTAGTGATAGAGTTGGTGAATATGGGATACCGTTTGAAGAATATTGTTCCAAACATGGAATCATTCATCAAACAAAGACACCTTACTCACCCCAATCGAATGATTTTGCTGAACGCAAAAATCAAACTCTTACAGAGATGGTGAACGCAATGTTGATAAGTTCAGATCTATCCCAAAACTTGTGGAGGAAAGCTATTCTTTCGGCAAATAGCATTCTTAACAAAATACCCCTTAAGAAAATGGAAGAAGCTTCATTGAACTATGAAATTGTCATCCTCCTTCCTAAAAATACTTGAAAGTGTGGGTGTGTTTGGCTGATGTTAAAGTACCTGAGGTTAAACTTAAACGAGTGAAAATCGATCATAAGACTACTAATTACATATTTATAGGATATGTCATTAATAACAGTGCATATCGTTTCTTTGTACATAAATTTGAAACTCAAGATATACATGAAGGAACCATAATTGATTCAGGAAATGCATCATTCTTCGAGAATGTTTTTCCATGTAAAGACAAGGAACATGCAAGTTCAAATAACCTAACTTATGAAACTACAAATGGCACTTCAAATGAAGAAGAACCAAGGTGTAGTAAAAGGGCTAGAACATCTATTTTGTTTGACCTAAATTTTATAAGCTACATGGTAGAAAATGATCCAAAACTTTCAATAAAGCAATGTCTACACCGAAACCACATTAGAAAGAATCTATCAATAGTGAGATAGATTTTACAATGCAAAACCATATTTGAGAGTTGGTTAATTTACTTCCCAGAAATAAGCCTTTAGAATGTAAATGAATTTTTAAAAAGAAACTAAAATCAGACGGGTCCATTGACAAATATAAGTCTAGATTGGTTGTCAAAAGATATAGACAAAAGAAATGATTTGACTTCTTTGATACTTACTCACTCGTGATTAGAATCACTTCAATAAACTCGTTAATTACAACATAATCTTGAGATTCATCAAATTGATGTGAAAATGACATTCCTAAATTGTGAGTTAGAAGATGAGACATACATGGAACAACCTGAAGGGTTCTCTCTCCTAATCACAAACAAAAGATTTGTAAACTAGTTATATTCTTGTATAGATTGAAATGAGCTCCTAAACAATGATACTTAAAGTTTGACAAAACGATGTTGTTTAATAGATTTAAGATAAACAAGTGTGACAAGTGTGTATACATAAAAAATACACCAAAAGCCTATGTGATTGTATATCCATATGTAGACATGTTGATAATGGACAATAGTCATGAAATTATACTAAACACCAAGAGAATGTTAACAAAATAATTTGATATGAAAGATTTGGGTGTGACTGATGTGATAGTAGGGATTAAGATCCAGAACATTAGAAGAAATTATACTTTCTCAATCTCACTATATTGAGAGTGTACTTAAAATGTATAATGCACTTGAGGAAAGTTTTGCGAAAATCCCTATGACACAAGTTTATACTTAGTTAAAAATACGAATGAATGCATGTTACACCTAAAGTATTCACATGTTATAGGTAGTCTAATGTATATTACAAACTGCACTCGACCAGACATAGCATTTGTTTTGCATAACAAATAATCCAAGTCATGATCATTGGAAAGTTTTAACAAGGGTTCTTAGGTACTTGAAGTATACTTTAACCTATAGATCACACTTCACAAAATATCACGTGGTATTAGAAGGATATTGTGATGCGAATTGAATATCCAGATGAAGGATTCTAAGTCTACTAGTGTTTATGTATTACCATTAGTAGAGTTGTTGTATCATGGAAGTTGACAAAGTAAATGTTTATAACTCGATCAACAATGAAATCAGAGTTTATTGCTTTGGACCAAGCTGGAGAAGAAGTATAATGACTTGGAAGATATTTTGTATTGGCCTAAATCGGTACTTGTAATAGGTATACATTGTGATAATCAATCAGCTATTGGAGGGGTTCAAAGCATTTATAATGGTAAGTCTAAACATATATATCGTAGACACAATACCATTAAGCAACTGATATCTAATGATATCATCTCCATAGATTATGCGAAGGCAAAGGAGAACATTGTGAATCCACTTACATAATGTTTATCGAGAGATCGAATACATTGCCTATCGAAAGGAATGAGACTAAAGCTTACTATGTAAGAATCTTTGTAATAGTAACCCAACCTTGTTAACTGAAGATCCCAAGATCTTGGTTTAAGGAGACAACTAAGTTATGAAAATTCAATAAAGCATTTGAGAAGATATTTCCTAACTCATTCTTATGATAATTAAAATGCTTTATACAGAATGTTAAATGTTAAGATATGCATTTAATGATTCATATATCTTGATTAAATGTTAAGATATGCATTTAATGATTCATTTAATGAAAATTTTGGTTAAGTATAAAACTTGAAAAGTGGCTTCATGTCAACTTCGTCCAAATATTTGGACTTGATCCGATGGTCAAATTATAAAAAAAAATTAATTAATATGTTCTACTCGTCAAGTAAATGTCGTAGTATATTTGAAATCTCAAAATCAATTCTGAATGAATGAGAAATTGCTGTCCAAAATTGAAAGAAAACAAGGAGACAAAGAGGAAAAAGTCATATAGCACTGCCACTCGAGCGACAAGCTAGTGGCGAAGCGTCACTTGAGCGACAGGCAGACAATAAAGTTTTTGTTGAAGATGTGTCGTGGGCGCTCAAGCGAGAGGCCATCTACAATAAAAAATGTTTCCCTTCGTGAAGGTTGCTAAGTTTTGGGGTGTGTCACTTCACCTTCAACCTCTTATTTCTATAAATAAGGCATTTTGGACATTCATTATGCTTCCTATATCATTTGCATTGAGAATTACATCAAAATCTCTCCAAAAATCATTCCAAAATTATTTTCTTGTAGAGAGAAGAAAATTTGTTCGAGTTTACTGTTACTTGTAGTTTGAAGTGCTTCTACCATAAGTTGTATCCGTTGTTGGGATACAAGTACTGTAATCGGTTAGCACCATTACGGTGCAATTTTGTCTTAAGGAGAAAGTGTTAATCACTTACCTCATATTTCCTTTCCTTCAATTTCTTTTCATTTCCTTTCTTTCTTTCTTTTTTTCGCTTCTATTTACATAGAATTTAATTACGCTCTCGCGAATTATACTTAATTATTACTTTGTCAATTAAACAAACAATCAATTCACTACACAAACTAATCAACAGACTATACATATGACGTTTTGTGAATCGTTTTATCTTTTTACTTTCTTAGTTTTTACAGTTTAATATTCTCTCTTTCCTGTAAAATTCTACGCCGATGTCCAAGTTATTATTTGGTGGGAAGAAGAGTTACGTCTTTATCCACGTGGTTGTCGTAGACAAAGAACGAAGCCAACATCTCTAGCTAAGTAAGATACCACGTGGACATTTAAAGGATTCATATGCCATTTACGACGAGACGATGGAGAGCCCTTCAATATGCCCATCAAGATCTCAAAAGTGGTTGTATTGGTGGTAGACCCAAACCACGTCTGAAGCCATGCAATGGCCTTGGACACTACAACATTTGAAGTATCTGAACTCTATCTACCTCGCCACTTTAGTCTCGAGGTGATATTGGAGACCCAGTCTTTAGCCACACAAAACATGTCTCTTAAGATCGAGGCGGTTGAGACCGACCCTATATGACTTGTGCAAGTTGTTATGGCAAATACATTTAGCCATGTGAGAAATAAATGATTTTGCAATGGAGACTTGAAGTCACATCATCATTACTTTGCCTTGGATAGGAAAAGGGCATCACAAGTCTATGATAGATGCGCGGAACTACGATGGCTAGAAAATTATGTCTACGACATTGGCCAATGAGCCATTGGATCAAGCCATGTGTCACACATCTGTTAGGCATCTTCTACTCCCTTGTGTCTATAAATATCAAGCCTTGGACATTTGAAGGTAATTAAACTTTCGGTATTTGAATCTAAATTCTCTCTATTGCAACTTTGATTTTTCTGGATAAAACCTGAAAATCAATACCGTCTCACTTATTTCTCCTACTCGAAGACTATTATATATTCATTAATCGATCGACTTATTGATTTAAATGTCGAAGTGCTTTCGTCCATTGCACCCTCTGCACTCCTAATCGACTCGATTACAAGTCAATCCTTGATGAACAAGAAAATGTAGAAATAGCTAATTGTCACTAAGTTTTTGAGTATAAAAAACTCCATCACTATTGTCAATAAGTTTTGAGTATGTCTACTACAATATAAAGACAAGAACTCCATCACTATTGTCGATGCTGGTAGATGCAAGAGATGGTAGCTCGGACCCACTGATTACTAATTAGGTAAGTACTCTTTTATTAATTAATTGTTAATTCTCTCAAAATTGATAGCTAATTATTTTTATAAAAAAATCGAATAAAATCTTATTAAATTATTCTGCTGAGTTATTCTTATTCATTTTCCTTTTAAATTAATTACATCAATTAATCAAGATCTTTCAATAGGTCGTCTCTTCATCACTAAATGAGCGAATCAAGTTAGAACTCAAAATAAGTTTAGACATAATTAAATATAATTATGAAATACTTATCAAGTTTTGATATCATTTACATTTTAAAAATATGTAGTCTCATTAATTTTTAAATTATCAAAAAATGTAACATTAAATAACAAAACTTATTATTGAAAAAAAAATTAAATGTTTGTCTTGTTAGAAATTGTACAGATACTCATATGAGGGTGGACTCCATGTATATTAAATATTTCCATAAAAAAGGGGCCCACCCCCATGTGTATTCTGTAAGGTTTTTTTTCCTACTCCTTGTTGTACATGTCATTAGCGTGATTCTGACATCCTAATTTCCTTTTATCGCATAATCCACTACACGTGCTTCCATATAATTCATCATTGCACCCCACCCCTACGCCACATCCACAGAAAACCTCCTAATCCTGGAATATGCACCATTTTCAACTAAAACCCCTCCAAAATTATCCTTTTTTCTTCTATTGTTTGGAAATCACCATTTTTCGACTGTAATTAAACTGGTTGTACTCGAATTGATTAAAAGTATAGTGGATTTCGGGTTTGTTTTTGCAAAATTATGGCAGAGGATTCTTCCGAATAAGTAATGTATTTGCATGGAGATTTGGATTTGCACGTAATTGAGGCGCGTAGCCTGCCGAACATGGACTTACTCTCGGAGAATCTCTGCCGTTGTTTCATCGCCTGCAGTACCACGACACTTAGGACAGCAGTAGCCACCACGAAAGGAAACTTCACCACCACCGGAAAATTAGCCAAGTTAATCTGATAGTATTTCACTAAGAAATGTTCAAAGCCAAAAACTACCTTACTTGATGCAGTGTTTCTCTCTCTCTCTCTCTCTCTCTCTATGATACATCATATTTTCGCATAGCATGAATATATTTGAATTTTCATTCATGTGGGAAATTGTTGAAATTTGATTTACAGATTAGAAATTTTGGTAAGAATAAAACTTGAAAAATGGCTTCATGTCAACTTAGTCCAAATAATTGGACTTGATCCGATAGTCAAATTATAAAAATAAATAAATTAATATGTTCTACTCGTCGAATAGATCGTCTAGTATATCTAGAATATCAAAATTAATTCCGAATGAATGAGAAATTGTTGTTCAAAGTTGGAAGAAAGCGAGGAGAAAAAGAGGAAAATGTCATATAGCACTGCCACTTGAGCGGTAGGCTAGCGACAAGCTAGCAGCAAAGCGTCACTTGAGCGACATGCAGACAATAAAGTTTCTGTTGAAGATGTGTCGCAGGCGCTCAAGCGAGAGGCCAGCGACAGTAAAAAAATGTTTCCTTTCGTGAAGGTTGCTGAGTTTTAGGGGCGTGTCATTTCACTTACAACCTCTTATTTTCTATAAATATGGCATTTTGGACATTCATTATGAATCTTATATCATTTGCATTGAGCATTACATCAAAATCTCTTGCAAAAACTCCCCAAATATCATTCTAAAATTATTTTCTTGTAGAGAGAAGAAAAAATGTTCGAGTTCGCTATTGTTTATAGTTTGAAGCATAGTTATAAAACTCGGCCCGGATAGGCCGATCAGGCCGGAAAATCGGTGACCTGGGCCCTTTGTCCGGGTCGAGTAGATTAATTTAATATGGATGCACATGACTCGGTCAAAACTTGATTTTGATCGGGTTAACCGACGATTTTGACCGAGTTAATTCGGGCGATTGACCGATTTTTGAACATTGGACCTCTAAGTAAAACAACTACTTCCTCACCATTAAAGCTATAGAGTACTTCAATATTTATTATATGCAAGAAGTAATATATATTCAATTTATAATTATATGTTTTCTAAAAGTATTTTTATAAAAAATTTGGTCAAACATTTAATTTTATTTTATAGACCTAAATAATTAGTGAAAAATAATTTAAAAAATATATAATTTTGCCTTAAAAAATTTATATAATTTAATTTTTTTTTATAGATTTTTATGCAATGACCCATCGGTCCGACCAGTAACCTGAGATCCAATACCTTGTCTGGGTCAATGTCTGGGTCGGGTCTAATAACTATGGTTTGAAGTGCTTCTACCACAAATTGTATCCATTGTTGGTATACAAGTGTTCTAATCCGTTAGCACCGTTGCGGTGCAATTATGTTTTAAGGAGAAAGTGTTAATCACCTGCCTCAAATTTCTTTTTCATTCACTTTCTTTCTTTTCACTTCTATTTACATAGAGTTTAATTACGCTCGCGCGAATTATACTTAACTATTACTTGTCAACTAAACAAACAACCATTTCACTACACAAATTAACCAACAGACTGTACATATGACGTTTTGTGAATCATTTTATCGTTTTACTTTTTCAATTATTACAATTTAATATTCCCTCTTTTCTGTAAAATTTTACGTCGGTGTCCAAGTTATTATTTGGTGGGAAGAAGTGTTATGCCTTTATCCACATGGTTGTCGCAGACAAAACGAAGCCAACATCACTAGCTAAGTAAGATACCACATGGACATTAAAGGATTCACATGCAATTTACGACGAGACGATGGAGTGCCCTTCAGTATGCCTTGTATTGGTGGTAGACCCAAACAAGATATGCAATGGCTTTGGACACTACAACATTTGAGGTGTCTGAACTCTATCTGCCTCGCCACTTTAGTCTCGAGGTGATATTGGAGACCCAATCTTTAGCCACACAAAACATGTCTCTTAAGATCGAGGCGGTTGAGACCGACCCTACATGACTTGTGCCAGTTGTTATGGCAAATACATTTAGCCATGTGAGAAATAAATGATTTTGCAATGGAGACTTGCAGTCACGTCATCATTACTTTGCCTTGGACACGAAAAGGGCATCACAAGCATATGATAGATGCGCGAAACTACGATGGCTAGCAAATTATGTCTACGACATTGACCAGTGAGCCACTGGATCAAGCCATGTGTCACACATACGTTAGGCTGCTTCTACTTCCATGTGTCTATAAATATCAAGCCTTGGACATTTGAAGGTAATTAAACTTTTAGTATTTGAATTTAAGTTCTCTCTATTACAACTTTGATTTATCTAGATAAAACTTGAAAATCAAAACCGTCTCACTTATTTCTCCCACTCGAAGACCATTATATATTCATTAATCAATCGATTCGTCCATTGCACCCTATGCACTCCTAATCGACTCAATTACAAAGTCTAACCTCGATGAACGAGAAAATGTACGAATAGCACCCTAAGAGAAATAAGTTTTTTAGTATGTCTACTACAATATGAAGACAAAAACTCCATCACTAATGTCGATGTTGGTAGATGCAACTTGCAAGAGATGGTAGCTCGGACCCACTGATTACTAATTAGGTAAGTACTCTTTTATTAATTAATTGTTAATTCTCTCAAAATTGATAGCAATTTTTTTTTTATATATATAAAAATCGAATAAAATCTTATTAAATTATTCTGCTGAGTTATTCATATTCATTTTCCTTTTAAATTAATTACATCAATTAATCAAGATCTTTCAATAGGTCTTCTCCTCATCACTAAATGAGTAGAACTCAAAATAAGTTTAGACATAATTATGAGATATTTATCAAGTTTTGATATCATTTACATTTTAAAAATATATAGTTGTTGTAAATAGTAA
>CAIGRF010119698.1:0-16268 GCA_903798235.1 Fraxinus ornus | reverse complement strand
GAAGAAGGTGATTACTGTTAAGTCCATTAAGCTGATGAAGTATCTATTAGTTATAATCACGAGGTGTTTATTTCATTATATCCAGGGTTGAAGTTTTTGACAGTCCAGTCAGTGGCGGACGCAGCACCCGGCCAGAAGGCTGCCGCCCGTGCTGGGCTCCACCGCAAAAAAATTGGGAAGAAGATGGTGGGCGGCGTGATGCTGGTTGACTGGTTCGTCTTCTACGATTTCTTACTTTTTCGACTTTATGCTGCTAGGGTGGTTTCTTTCATTTTTTTTGGTTTGTTATAATATTTGAGTTGGGCCATTTGTTTTTGGGCAAATAAAAATATATATGCCCCAGCCAGTGGGCAACAAATAAAGTTGGTCTCTTGTTTTATTTCGTGAAGCTTCAGCTTGATTCAATACTCCATCTCCGGCCTCTTCCCATCTCACGACTTACCGTAGGTTTTAGTAGTAATCTAGTTGAGATTCACATAGCAGCCTTGATCTTCGTTTAGCAGCTCATATCAAAACAGACTCTTAATCGTATGGTTGAGATTATTGTTATTGAAGCTCCTCTTTTAGAAATTTTCTGAGATAATTCTTTTAATTAGCTCGTAATGTACAAACAATGAACTTCAACAATTCACAAGTACCAACAAACGAGATTCTCGCTAAATGTGATATATTTTTTTTCGATTTTATGCTTCAGGTTAATGGAAATGGTGAAAAATCCACAAAGAGGTCAAGAAAGAAGAAGGTGTTTACTGTTAAGTCCATTAAGCTGATGAAGTATATATTAGTTATAATCACGTGGTGTTTATTTCATTATATCCCGGGTTGAAGTTTCTGACAGTCCAGTCAGCAGAGGACCCAGCACCAGGCCAGGGGGCTGCCGCCCGTGCTGGGCTCCGCTGCAAGAATTTTTGGGAAGAAGACGGTGGGCGGCGCGATGCTGGTTGACTGGTTCGTCTTCTCCGATTTCTTACTTTTATGACTTTCTGCTGCTAGGGTGGGTTCTTTCCCTTTTTTTTGGTTTGCTATAATATTTGAGCTGGGCCATTTGTTCTTGGGCCAATAATATATATATGCCCCAGCTAGTGGGTAGCAAATGAAGTTGGTCTCTTATTTTATTTCATGAAGCGTCGCTTGATTCAATACGCCACCTATGGCCTCTCCCCGTCTTATGACTTACCGTAGATTTTAGTAGTAATCCAATTGATATTCACATAGCAGCCTTGATCTTCGTTTAGCAGCTCATATCAAAACAGACTCTTAATCGCATGGTTGAGATTATTGTTATTGAAGCTCCTCTTTTAGAAATTTTCTGAGATAATTCTTTGAATTAGCTCGTAACGTACAAACAATGAACTTCAACAATTCACAAGTACCAACAAACGAGATTCTCGCTAAGTATGACATATTTATTTTCAATTTTATGCTTCAGGTTAATGGAAATGGTGAAAAATCCACAAAGAGGTCAAGAAAGAAGAAGGTGTTTACTGTTAAGTCCATTAAGCTGATGAAGTATATATTAGTTATAATCACGTGGTGTTTATTTCATTATATCCCGGGTTGATGTTTCGACAGTCCAGTCAGGGACGGACCCAGCACCCGGCCAGGAAATGGTCGCCCGTGTTGGGCTCTGCCGCAAGAATTTTTGGGAAGAAGATAGCAGGCGGCACGACGCTGGTTGACTGGTTCGTCTTCTTTTGTTTCTTTCTTTTTTGGCTTTCTGCTGCTGGGGTGGGTTCTTTCCTTTTTTTTTTTTTGTTATAATATTGGGCTTGGCCATTTGTTCTTGGGCTAATAATATATATATGCCAGCCCATCAAACAGCAAATGAACTTTATCTTTTGTCTTATTTTGTGAAGCTTCAGCTTGATTTAAGATGCTGCCTTCGGCCTCTCACCGTCTCACGCCTCACCATCATGACTCACCATTTATTGTAGTAGTAATTCAATTGAGACTCACATGCAGCCTTGATCTTCGTTTACCAACCCATGTGAAAACAAACTCTTAATCGCATGGTTGAGATTATTGTTGTTGAAGCTCCTCTTTTAGAAATTTTCTGAGATAATTCTGTGAATTCGCTCGTAACGTACAAACATTGAACTTCAACAATTCACAAGCACCAACAAACGAGATTCTTGCTAAGTGTTATATATTTTTTCGATTTTATGCTTCAGGTTAATGGAAATGGTGAAAAATCATCAATGAGGTCAGGAAAGAAGATGGTGATTACTGTTGGGTCCACCGAGCTAATGAAGTATATATTAGTTGTAAACACGTGGTGTTTATATCATGAAATCCCGGGTTGAGGTTTCTGATAGTCCAGTCATTGGACTATGGACACCTTAAACCATTTAGGATAAAAATCTATTCGTAAAATTTACAAAATGAACTCTACTTTTTGCATCTTATCTTTGGAAGCTTTGACATAAAAAGGTCAATATTTTATCAAGGTTTTGCATCAGAAAATGTAATGAATTAATAAAGAAAACAGACATTAAGTTGCACTTTAGTTATTTTGTGTTGATTTGCAAACCTGGCAGAACTTCAACTGGAGGAGTACTTGCTTGACAAGGAAAAGGGAGAATTGAAAAGGGCATTCTACTTTTTCAATGCTTATATATACTAATTCACGTATAAAATTTCTAATTTCATCAACTGAAACGACACACAATATTGCGGCATTACACACAAATTTGGAGAAACAGAAGGCTACAAATGATAGTTTTGAAAGGAGGTTTAACTATCCTCCAATAGTATTTCATTAATGAAACTGTTTTTTAGGCTACAAAGTTGTGCTTAATATAATTCGAAGGTTTAGATTTAGTCTATATCAGTTTGCTTTTCTTATTGAAATTAAATATGACCATCTATTACATCCCTTTTCCTCTATATGCCAAATAAGAGGTCAAATGTAGGTCTCTGCCTGATTTTATGATGTTAAACTATCAAAACAAAAGTAGATGTATTTCAGCTGAATGAGTTCATTGATTTATATTGCGTGTTTCTTTAGTATTTTAGTTTAGTACAACAAATGTAAAATTAATTCTTTGCCAAAAACATGAACGGGGCTGTATTGGTAGCTATTATTCCTAAAATTCATAACCTTTTACAGGACTAGGATAATGCCACCATTGCAGTTGATTGTATTTTTCTTGAGCACAAAGTTCTCCTATTCCTCTGTTTTACTATCAACATTTTGCGATTTTATTTTCCTTGATGCCGCACTTGACTTATAACTGGATGTTTAATTTTCTATTTTTAATGTAAGTGAAACTCGAAAAAAAATTCTATAACTCTTAGTTATCTCTATTTCTTTCGAAATATGAATGAAGAAATCCATTTAGGTTTTGATGTATATTTCGAATTTTTCTCACGCTTTTCAATGAAAGATACACTTGTTGTCTAATATGTTTTAACTTATAAGTAGAAACTGTTGTTTACAATATAAAAGAGCTGAATCCGAAAACCATTGTAGAAGGACTTATCATGGCGATGTCCCTTATTGGAGCCACACTTGTCACAATTTGCTTAGGAACGGTTTCTGATTGGATTGGTCAGTGTCTAATACTTATTTTGTCATCCATGTTTTATTTTCTCGATAGTTTGATAATGTTATGGTTACCCAACATCTATGTTCTACTTCTAGAAAGGCTCCTAAATGGATTTGGAGGTATTGGAATGTCCTTGTTGCCCTTGCCCAGTTGGCGGTTGATGCTCGGAGTTCTTTTTATTCTTTCTTTTGTATATTTTTCATTAGTAGTACTATATTTACCGGAATCCCCATGATGGCTTGTAAGTATAGCAAGGATGCTTGAGGCAAACCATGTTATTATAGAAGCTACGTGGACGTAAAAATGTTTCTGGTGTGTTTTTATTTTCCCTTCCAAGTCAAATTTTCATTGTGAATACTGATGTGTAATTGGATTTTTAGAAATTTTCTGAGATAATTATGTGAATTCGCTCGTAACGTACAAACATTGAACTTCAACAATTCACAAGCACCAACAAACGAGATTCTTACTAAGTGTTATATATTTTTTCGATTTTATGCTTCAGGTTAATGGAAATGGTGAAAAATCCTCAATGAGGTCAGGAAAGAAGATGGTGATTACTGTTGGGTCCACTGAGCTAATGAAGTATATATTAGTTGTAAACACATGGTGTTTATATCATGAAATCCCGGGTTGAGGTTTCTGACAGTCCAGTCATTGGACTATGGACACCTTAAACCATTTAGGATAAAAATCTATTCGTAAAATTTACAAAACGAACTCTACTTTTTGCATCTTATCTTAGGAAGCTTTGACATTAAAAGGTCAATATTTTATCAAGGTTTTGCATCATAAAATGTAATGAATTAATAAAGAAAACAGACATTAAGTTGCACTTTAGTTGTTTTGCAAACCTGGCAGAACTTCAACTGGAGGAGTACTTACTTGACAAGGAAAAGGGAGAATTGAAAACGGTATTCTACTTTTTCAATGCTTATATATACTAATTCACGTATAAAATTTCTAATTTCATCAACTGAAACGGCACACAATATTGCGGCATTATGCACAAATTTGGAGAAACAGAAGGCTACAAATGATAGTTTTGAAATGAGGTTTAACTATCCTCCAATAGTATTTCATTAATGAAACTGTTTTTTAGGCTATAAAGTTGTGCTTAATATAATTCGAAGGTTTAGATTTAGTCTATATCAGTTTGCTTTTCTTATTGAAATTAAATGTGACCATCTATTACATCCCTTCTCCTCTATATGCCAAATAAGAGGTCAAATGTAGGTCTCTGCCTGATTTTATGATGTGAAACTATCAAAACAAAAGTAGATGTATTTCAGCTGAATGAGTTAATTGATTTATATTGCGTGTTTCTTTAGTATTTTGGGCTGTATTGAAGTACGTGTTCATATATATAAAATTTTTACGATCGCTGATTGTCAACGTTATTGGTCAATGTACGCCCGGGCTGGACTTTGATGCTCGGTCCGCCACTGGTCCCATCCAATATTGGGTTCCAGACATGTTGTTTTTCTACTTTACAAATATATTGGCTTGTACATGCAAATTATGTATCAAAATAATAAAAACTTGATCGGGCAACTAATAAAAGTTATGTGGTATCTATCTTATTATATAAATTGAGATATTATAGTTTTCGTTTCATTGAGATTTTTTTTTGCCAGATTTTAGGTTAGTCCAACAAATGTATAATTAATTATTTGCCAAAAACATGAACGGGGTTGTATTGGTAGCTATTATTCCTAAAATTCATAACCTTTTACAGGACTAGGATAATGCCACCATTGCAGTTGATTGTATTTTTCTTGAGCACAAAGTTCTCATATTCCTCTGTTTTACTATCAATATTTTGCGATTTTATTTTCCTTGATGCCGCACTTAACTTATAACTGGATGTTTAATTTTCTATTTTTAATGTAAGTGAAACTCGAAAAAAAATAATCTATAACTCTTAGTTATCTCTATTTCTTTCGAAATATCAATGAAGAAATCCATTTAGGTTTTGATGTATATTTTGAATTTTTCTCATGCTTTTCAATGAAAGATACACTTGCTGTCTGATATGTTTTAACTTATAAGTAGAAACTGTTGTTTACAATATAAAAGAGCTGAATCTGGAAACCATTGTAGAAGGACTTATCATGGTGATGTCCCTTGCCACACTTGTCACTATTTGCTTAGGAACGGTTTCTGATTGGATTGGTCAATGTCTAATACTTGTTTTGTTATCCATGTTTTATTTTCTCGGTAGTTTGATAATGTTATGGTTACCCAACATCTATGTTCTACTTCTAGAAAGGCTCCTAAATGGATTTGGAGGTATTGGAATGTCCTTGTTGCCCTTGCCCAGCTGGCGGTTGATGCTCGGAGTTCTTTTTATTCTTTCTTTTGTATATTTTGAATTAGTAGTACTATATTTACCGGAATCCCCATGATGGCTTGTAAGTATAGCAAGGATGCTTGAGGCAAAACATGTTATTATAGAAGCTACGTGGACGTAAAAATGTTTCTGGTGTGTTTCTATTTCCCCTTCCAAGTCAAGTTTTCAGTGTGAATACTGATGTGTAATTGGATTGCCTATTGATGCTACCAAAAATTGTACATGTTGATTTTCAAGCTTGACAAATGAGAATGAGTATGAACGAGATCTTTTGGTACCTGAAACAAAGGTGTAAATGTGAGTTCTCGTCATCCCTCCGGTGTTTAAGTTAAAAGAAGAATTTATGTGTGAGGCTATAGACCGAAAATTATGTTGAAACGTACCTGAATAATGATCAAATTCTTTGTTTTATAGAGGTATGTAGTACACTCTTAGTATGATTGAATTAGTAGAATACCTTCATCCAATTTAAGGAACTATTGGATGTTTAGAAGTCTTACCATGTCTAGGAATTGCAATTGGTGTTTGGATGAAGATGGAACTCTAATGGTGGAGTCCCATCATGGTAGGACAAAAGAGATATGGTAATACTCAATCTTATCAGAGTTGGATAAGCCTTATCACATAGAAGAATCCTAATAGATTAAGTTTGTTGGAAGCAAGGTCCCCGAGGAGACTTAGAACTGAGGGACGATTTTCATACACGAGGACATAAGTCGACGAGATCTATTTGGTTTCCCTAAAAAGTTTGAGGACACATACCCAAGGTTGTCAAGCAAATATCTCATGGAATGGCCAATATTCAACCTCGAGCATGTGATCCTTAGGTTCAATAGTTTTTTGCTATATTAGTGACCACTGTGCATCCATGTTAGAGGCTTGCGCGATATGCGAGTTTCAGGAATGAGATGCTCAAGTACGTTAGGTTAAAAAATATGTATGCTCATGACAAGGAATGGCTTGCTCATGCCTAGAAGTAGGCTCATAGAAATTAGCATGCTCAAGCTAAGGGTTTGGCATGATCATGCCAAGGAGTAGTCATGATCATGCTAAGAAATAGGCAAGCACATGCCAAGGATTTTTCATGCTCATGCCTAGAGGTTGGCATGTTATTAGGCATGAACATGCCAAAGAGTAGGCATGTACATGCTAAGAATTAGGCATGCTCATGGCAAGGATAAGGTATGTTCATGCCTAGAATTTGGCATGCTTAAGCCAAGGATTAGACATGATTATGACAAGGAGTGGACTTGCTCATGCCAAGAAATAGGCAATCTCATGGGGTTAATTACCTCAATAGTCACTGAACTTTACCGAAAGTTTTCACCAAGTCACTGAACTTTAAAAATTACATGGTTAGTCACTAAACTTTCGAAAAATCACCACATTGGTCACTGAACTTTAAAAATCACCCCATTGGTCACTGAACTTTGCAAAAGATTTCTACGGGATCACTAAACTTTACAAAAAGTTTCCCAAATAGTCACTGGGTTCAGTGACAATCTGGGAAACATNACCGAATGTTTCCACCAAGTCACTGAACTTTAAAAACTACGTGGTTAGTCACTGAACTTTCGAAAAATCACCCCATTGGTCACTGAACTTTAAAAATCACCACATTGGTCACTGAACTTTGCAAAAGATTTCTACGGGATCACTAAACTTTACAAAAAGTTTCCCAAATAGTCACTGGGTTCAGTGACAATCTGGGAAACATTTTGCAAAATTTAGTGACCAATGAGGTGATTTTTAAAGTTCAGTGATCAATGAGGCGATTTTTCGAAAGTTCAGTAACTAAGCACGTAGTTTTTAAAGTTCAGTGGCCTGGTGGAAACTTTGGCCAAAGTTCAGTGACTATTGGGGTAATTAACCCCAATCTCATGCAAAGAAATAGGGAAGCTCATACCAAGAATTAGGCATGCTCATGCTTTGAAGTTGGCATGCTAAAGCCAAGGATTTGGCATGATCATGCATATTGAATTAGGCATGCTCATGCTTTGAAGTTGGCATGCTAAAGCCAAGGATTTGGCATGATCATGCCAAGGAATATGCATGATCATGCCAAGAAATAGGCAAGCTCATAGGAAAAAATAGGGAAGCTCATGCCTAAAAGTTGGTAGGCTAAAACTAAGAATTTGACATGATCATGCTAAGGACTAGGCATGATCATGCCAAGAAGTAAACAAGCTCATGTTGGCATGATCATGCCAAGAAATAGGCAAGGTCATAGAAAAAAAATAGGAAAGCTCATGCTAAGAATTAGGCGTACTCATGCCTAGAAGTTGGTATGCTAAAACCAAGAATTTGACATGATCATGCCAAGAAATAGGACTGATCATGCCAAGGAATAGACAAGCTCATGCCAAAGATTGGGCATGCTCATGCCTTGAAGTTGGCATGCTCAAGCCAAGGATTAGATATGATCACCTCAAGGAGTAGGCATGTTCATGCCAAGAATTAGGCATACTCATGCCTCGAAGTTGGCATGCTTAAGCCAATGACGCATGATCATGCTAATGAGTAGGCATGCTCACTCCAACAAATAGGAAAACACATACTAAAGATGTAGGCATGCTCATACCAAGAAATATGGGAGCTTATACTAAGAATAGACGCTCTGAAGTTAAGAATTTAGCATGATCATGCCAAGGAGTAAGCATGATCATGTCATGGAATGGGTAAGCTCATGTTTTGAGCTCAACATGCTAAAGCTAATGATTTGGCATGATCATGACAAGGAGTAGGCATGCTCATGCCAATAAATAGGCAAGCTCATGCCAAGGATTAGTCACGCTCATGCCTAGAGGTTGGTATGCTAAAGTCAAGGATTAGGCAAGACCGTGCCGAAGAGTAGCCATGATCATACCAAGAAATGGGCAAGCTCATGCTTCGAGGTCGACATGCTAAAGTTAATGATTTTGCATGATCATGACAAGGAGTAGGCATGCTTATGCCAAAAAAATAGGTGAACTCATGCCAATGATTAATCGCGCTCATGCCTAAAGGTTGGCATGCTAAAGTCAAGGATTAGGCATGACTATGCCAAAGAGTAGGCATGTTCATACCAAGAAATAGGCAAGCTCATGCAAATGATTAGTCATGTTCATGCCTAGAGTTGGCATGATAAATCTAGAATTTTGACATGATCAAACCAAGGAATATGCATGCTCATGCAAAGAAATAGACAAGTTCATGCCAAGGATTATGCATGATCATGCTTATGGAGATTTGATAGGCCCGCAAGCACATAGATCTAAGATAGTATGTCCCCAACCATGTTAAAAGTTTTAAAGGAAATGGATTAATTCGGAACTTGTTAAAAAAAATTTAAAGAAAAGGGCTTGACCTAACCTTGTTAAAAAATTAAAAGGAATGCTCCGACCTTGTTTAAAATTTAGAAGGAAGGGTTGGACCCTTACCTTATTCCCTGAACTTATTTAAAATTTGAAAAGAAGGGGTTTGCAACCTGACCTTGTTTTAAACTTTTTTACATACGATGCTTTATAGCCTTTGAGGTTATATGATTGGTCCTTTTACTTGATGATTTTTTAGGACTAACTTTACTTGAATGTAAAAAGTATTCAGAACGGTGCTTGAATGGGGTAATGCTTGAGGTTCTTGCACAGGGTAAGATTTGGTGTGTTTGTTCGAGGCTAGGCTTTATGTGCTTGCGTGTGGCAAGACTTGAGGTGCTTGCTCGGGGCAAAGTTTTATGAGCTTGCTCGATGCAATAATTTATTTTCTTGCGTGGGGCAATGCTTGAGGTGCTTGCACGGGGTAAGACTTAGGTACTGCTCAAAACAAAGCTTGAAGTGCTTGCTCTAGACAAGGCTTGGTGTTCTTACTCATGGCAAGACTTGGTGTGCTTGCGTGGGGGTAAGACTTGAGTTACTCGCTCGAGACATAGCTTGAGGTGATTGTTCGGGACAATGCTTGAGGTGTTTGCTCGTGGTAGGGCTCTATATATTTGCTCGGGACAAGTCTTTATGTGCTTGTGTGGGACAAGACTTAGGTGTTTACTCGGGGCAAAGCTTGAGGTGCTTACACGAGGTAAGGCTGAGGTGGTTGCATAGGGCAATGCTTGAGTTACTTTTATGAAGCAAGGTTTGAGGTGCTTGCACAGGGCAATAATTAGGTACTTGCATGGGGTAATGCTTAGGTGCTTACTTGAGGCAATGTTTTATGTGCTTGCGCGGGACAAGGCTTTTGCAGTATTACAAATGAAAAAATTGACTTTATTGAACATAACTTGACCTAGCTAGAAATTAAATATGGACACGTGGGCCCGACCAATCAAATAATAAAAATAAATGGGGCATGAAAGCCTAAGAAAAGACATGTAAGACCCTAATACTTTAGATGTATGGCAATGACTAACTAAATGGTGATATTGATCGTGCCTGCTGTTGGTCGATTACTGTCCCCGACCTTTGACGTATGCTTCTTGTTATGATCATCCCTCGAACGCTTGTCTTGACTAACATAAGCTCCTAGGAGTCCTCTCTTGATCAGGGACTTAATCTCGCGCTGCAAGGCTTTTGCATGTATATGTGGTATGCCCATGGTCTCAATGAAACTCATAATACTTGCTCTTATCTCTAGTATTAGAAGGGGACTGCATCCTCGAGAGCCATTTAAATTTTTTAAGGTCCTTGATCTTCATCAAAATGTTTGACCTTGAGTTCAGATGTGTGAATGACATCAGTGGTACGTCCTGCTTATGTTTACCTCAAGCAAGATCCTATCGTGGATTTAAGTCATGTTGTCTCTTATGCTCAGGACTCTTAATGGTCGGGCTAGTCTTCCTTGGGTAAATTGTTTTCTCCATGTTTGTCTATTTTTCTCCTCAGGTAGAAGCTCGATCACTAATTTTGGCGGGGTTTTCGACAAGAACATCTTAAATGCTTCATGTCTTATTACATATAAAAGGGCGAAGACAGTTGTTGTAATGTGTAGGTCAGGTATTTGGAGCCTTTATGTATTAAACCGTGTCATGAAATCACGTAGGGGTTCCTTTTGTCCTTGACGAAGCTGCATGAGGGATACTATGGTCTTACTAATGCGTTTACTATTTGAAAAGAAGGTAGAGAACTTGTTAGTCAAATTTGAGAATAAGGCAAGGAAATTGTGTTCTAGGGTAGAGAACATATCCCTAGCAGCATTAGTTAGGGTTTATGAAGAGGCTTTGCACAATACTAGATCTAGTGTGACTTGTAAAAGTGTGAGTTCATGACATTTGTGTATACATTTGGGTGATTGTTGGGGTCAGTGGTCCCATCGTAATCCTTTATAAGGGGATATTTGAATTTGTCCGGTAAGGGGTAGGACAGTATATCAAGGGGTGAATAGAGTATTGGGAGTAAACCCTATTCTTCCATGGGTATTTTGAAGTAGACCACTGCAATCCCATCTTGTAAGATCCTGGAGAGTTCACCTGAGTCCATAGTAATCGACCTCGAGGCCAAAGTCATATGAGGTATGCCCGAAGTTCTGGTTCCACTAATATCATGGGCAGGCCATGGAACTCGAGCTTGAGTATCAACCATAAAACCTCATGGTGGTGCCGGTGCTGGTTTCTAATGTGAATTCCTTTCAACTTAGCAATTAAGTTAGTGTACAACTTGTTGACAGAGCTCCTTGACAGCTCATGTGGAAACAACTACTAGTTGGGGTATTGGTATTTCTAATTATTCTTTTTTAGGAGATGAAGGATCTTCAGCAGGAAGATGGTTTGGAATAGATGAGCTTGCTCGAGGAAGACATGGAAGTGAATTAACCATGACTTTTAGTAGCTATTTCCACATATGGCACCAATGATGCTACCAAAAACGTACGTATTGATTTTTTGAGATTAACAACTGAGAATGAGCACGAACGAGATCTTTTGGTACTTGAAACAAAAGAGTTGAGGTGTGTTCTAGTCGCCCCTCCGTTGTTTAAGTTAGAGAGAAAATTTATGCGTGAGGCTATAGACTGAAAATCATATAAAAGCATAATAAGGATCAAAGTCTTTATATTTATAGACGTGGGTACTCGGTCCTGGTAGGATTGGATTAGTTGAACACCTTTTTTCCGATTTGAGGAGTTGTATGATATTTGGAAGTCTTACCATGTCTAGTAATTGCAATTTGATAGATATTAGACAATTGGTGTTTGGATGAAGATGGAACTTTGATGGTAGAGTCCCATCATGAAATGACAAAAGAGATATGGTAGGACTTAACCTTTTCAGATTTGGATAAGCATTATCATATAGAAGAGCACTAATGGATTAGGTTTGTTGAAAGCAAGGTCAAGACATATACCTGAAGAGACCTAGAATCGAGGGATGATTTTCGTACCCGATAATATAGGCCTTCGAGGTCTATTTGGTTTGCCCCAAAAAGTTGATGATACATACCCGAGGAGGTCAAGTAAATTTTTCATGTACTAGTCAATATTTAACCTCGTTGGACAAGTAAAGTTTTTAATGTATAGATAGAATTGAGTAATTGAATCTAAATGTTGTAAGGAACATTTCTAAGTTGTTTTGTGGCATATTCATGTCACAAACTAATTGTTAGACATCTACATACAGTTTTACATGCAACATTTCACACTTAGGAGAGTTTTGCAAGTCAACACGTATAGATGAAAAAAAAGGGGAAAATTGTAGCCGCGGTCCCAAACCTTTTCATTTTTTGTAGACTTTACCTCAACCTTCAATTTGTGCCACCACAGGT
Source organism: Fraxinus ornus (assembly GCA_903798235.1). Lineage (NCBI taxonomy): Eukaryota > Viridiplantae > Streptophyta > Magnoliopsida > Lamiales > Oleaceae > Fraxinus > Fraxinus ornus. The sequence goes on along the minus strand of CAIGRF010119698.1, from coordinate 3,645 downwards.
CCCAAACCTTTGAGAAATTAACAGATGCAGTCCAAAATGATAGAAAACGTTAGTTACACCATTAGTTGACCTCAAAATGGAAAAAAAAGGAAAATTTTGACCAATTTAAATACGGGGATTTTCGTACAATTCTATTTTCCCCTTATTCACTATACTCATCACTGTTCCTTTTCCTGTTTTTTCGAGTCTTATATATTCTTCTATTTCTTCTATTTATCCTAGATTATTTTAGCATGAATATGGAGGGCAATGTATGTAGATGCGGTGACTGTGTAGATAAAGACATTATGGACAAACTTGAACCCAGGAAGATGATTTCTCACTTGCCCATGGCGTCGGATGTTTGGATGTAACTTCTTTGACTGGTACGACCCTCCAATGTATGACAGATGGAGGAGATAATCCCTGAATTTTTACGTGTTAGAAAAGAGATAGAAGCTAAACTAAACACCCTAGATGCAAGAAGTTGGGGTTTATGGAAGACTTAGATATTAGGATTTGTATGTGGAGTTTTTGTGGAATGGGTCTGTGCGTAGATCTGTGTTAGGTTTTTGAGCTCATATGTTGTGTTTTTGTTTTGGAAGGTAGGTTTATGAGTTAGAAATCGAGTGTTATCTATGGTCTAGTAACTTATTTTTCATTAAATAAGACATGTTATTATTCAACAGTGTTGTCCTAATTTTCATTTCTCACAGTTATCCTTCGATAAGCAAATGCTTCAAAATGTCGGGGAGAATATGTTCGAAAACATGTGTAGATGGTACATTGTAGGTCTTAAACGTTTTCAATTAGTCGTACATAAAGACCCAAACATTTTACTATGTCGCAGCATAGGTCCCAAACATTTGTTTTTGAATGCATAGAAAGTCTCAAACCTTTTGATAAGTTGCATAGTAGGTCCCAAACCTTATAAGGATTTGAAGCTTATGACTCAATTATTTATTCGAGTCAGAATATCTATTTGACTGCTTTAGGTGCCAATTCCAAACCTATTTCATTTTGGAAGCACCCAGAACACAATGATTCAACAACAGTCGCTAAATAAAGACACAAAAAATAATTTTTGTCATTGGAATATTCATATTTTACATCATAATTCGTTTGTTCATCATACAAAAGCAATTCTAATTTCGTTCTATCAAAGGTAATTACATAAAAAACTTCATACAAAAAGTTTATTCAAAAGGATCATTATATAAAAAGCTTTGTTATTTTTTATTCATTTTTCTTCATCTTTGATTGTAGCTTGGTGGGATTAGAAGTCTTTCTCTTTCCCTTACCTTGTGATGAAGTTGACGATGTGTCCTGCTGTTTAGAGGCCTTTTTAATTTTTCTCTTGCCCTGTGATTGAGTTGGCTGTGTATCCTATTGTGTATTCCTGTTGTAAATCTTCTTCAGAACATGTTCTCTTGTTATGGCCTGGCCCACCACATCTTTTACATGTCATTTTCATTTTCGTCCTTACCGTTTTGGTGTCTACATGTGGCTCTACTTGCGACCTTTTTCTCAACTTCTTTGATATGCTTGCGTGTTTCTTCTTTATATGTAGATTCAGAGGATGTTTTCCCAACTCTAGCCACAACTCAAGACCTAACATTGGTTGGAACTCAGATAAGCTTCTTTACCATAGCATACATCTACATACTCATATGTTTCTCGATAGCATACCAAACGTTGCATGCGCACAAAGTATTTCAGTAACTTGTCATTTTATACATGCATATTCATGCTTCATCGGGTCTACACCCCATCTCATTCCATTCCTATTGCTCACCTCAAACTTTTCACTTCTAGCTTAGTCAAGCTTCAAGAACCTTGTATCTTCCTTTGCTTTCTCAACGATACTCATAACTCTAAGACCAAAAGCATGATCTCGGCTTTGTGCAGCTTCTCTTTTGGTATTAATCTTCAACATTTGTTGATGTCTTATCTTTTCAAGCATTGAGATAATGGGCTTTTCTCTTGCAATCAATATGGAAGAGTTGAATGCCTTACACAAGTTATTGAATAGGATGCCGCACTTTGAATAATCTTGTAAATGTGATTTGTTCCATTGTGATGCCGATTTGTCACTAAACTATTTAAACGCTGCTTCATTCATATATTTCATTTCATTCATTACATTTCTCCACTCTAGCACTATTATTGCCCTTACTGCATCCCAAAACATGCTCTTCAGAATCAGTCTCTTAAGCAATAAGGTGAAATTTTTGTATAAATGTCTTGCACAACACCTATGCTCAATACCCTCACATAACAAATTCATGGAGTCTATCGAGCCATTAACATTATGCATCCCAATATCAACTGTTAAAAGTTCTAAGAACCATTTCCAATTCGTTTTGTTCTCCACATCTACCATAGTTAAAGTTACATGAAACATACAGTTATCGGCATCAATACCTACTACAGCCAACAACTGCCCACCGTGTACAATTTTTAGGGAACATCCATCCAAACTAATAACTTTCCTACACCCAAATCTAAAACCTTTTTTGCAATACCCCCAAACATATGTATATTCTTTTGAATGTATGATCTTGCCCTTCAATTTTTATTGTTCTACCAGGATTAGTTCTTTTCAACTTCGTACCATAGTCCCAAATGATCTTTAACTGTTGAGCCACAATTTCATTCACAACTTCTGCACATTTAGCTCTTGTCATATAAAATTGATGCTTAAAGATATCATACATGCAATCCTCCTTCATTGTTTCTATAAAACTATTCATAAACATTTTTTGATTAGATCCGAACTTCCTTATATAATTTTTTGCCAAGTAACCAACATGTACTCTTATATTGTGCCACACCATTGTGCATGTATGTTTATCTCTAAATGTTTTAATCCTGAACTTTTGTCTGGTTGTTGGTAGGCATACAAAACCTATGAACAATTATCTTGACATTTGACTCGTAGTCATGTTCCTTCATTCTTTACATATTAGACAAGCCTTGCATTTTTAACTGAATATTGTACAACTGCATCCCTCAATATCTTTATGTTGTCAAACTTCATAAACCCCAACATCAATAGAGTTCCTTGCATCCACTTCTATTTCATCAGTTACACCATTACTCTCAGCCTCATCCACAATATACAAGTCATCACCTTCTAGAAAATCATCATAAACCTCCAATGCATAGCATACATTATGCTCAAACTATTTGTCAACATCTAGTTTTCCTTTTTCTTTCACCTCCTCTAACATCTCACCAGTGTCAACATCAACCACTGAAATCTCATGCCCTACTTTTTCGTCCCATGGCAATTCCAACACTTCAACTACGGGCACACACCACATCTTAGCAAGTCTGTACTCATCAAGCAATCTAACTACATTAAAGTCTCATCTTTCATTAACCAGAATGATTCCTCACTCAATCTCTTCTTATCAATCTTATACACGTACCTCATTTTCTCAAAATAGCCAGCATCTTCATAGCATTGTCTAGGAGAAATTTATTAAACCAATCAGGGTGCACGTAGTCTAGATAGGTTATTTTCCCATGCTCGTATACAAAATTTCTTATCTTTGTGAGAAAAACACTGCCGTAATGTAGTTTTATATTGAAATAACTTGAACTTTCACAAAAAAGAAAAAAAAATTAACAACAAATCGCCATCTACACCAAACCCTAGTT
>CAIGRF010119696.1:0-13010 GCA_903798235.1 Fraxinus ornus | reverse complement strand
GCGAAAATTCTTCGTGTTTCATTTTCTATTTTCAGTTTCTTGCATTTTATTTTTGTTGATTGAATGTTTGATTTGGCTAATTTGGAGTTTTGGATCTCTACAAATATCTATACTTAAATCTCTTATTTTCTTACTGTTATGTATGTGTCTTCAGTAAACATTTCAAACATAAAAAATATATTAGGTTAAATCATCAAATCATTTACATATATAACACTGTTTTTATAGCCATAGTTATAAAAATCGACTCGAACATCGATCCGAACAAGATAGTGTTAAGATTTTGGATTCCATCTTAAAAAGCTAACTTTAGTAAGAGGAGTAGTACAAACTCTTATAAATTGGTCTATGTTTTCATCTTTATTCGATATAAGATTTTATCCTTTAACATGCTACTGCAAAATGGTGAGCCGTTTGAACAAACCAATCTTGAAATTCGTTTACCCAATTTTTTTGAGTTTTAATCTGATCAAATTACTCGTTAGAGTTTAATGAGCTCTAATACCATATTAAGATTTTGAGTTCCATTTTAAAATATCAACCTTATTAAATGGAGTAACTCAAACTCTTATAAATTTGTCTATATTTTCATCTTTATTCGATGTGAGATTTTATTCCTTAAGTGGGTTATCGGATAGCCCGTTGAACCGATGGGTCAAACACTCGAGACAATATAAACGATTGCACATATTTAAATGGAAAATAATGAGCTCCCTTGATAAAAAAAAAAAAAAAGACAGTATGATTGATGGCTTTCAACGACCATCTTTTTAAAAATTGACTAACAATGTCTAAATAAGTGGATTTTGTTATATCGTGTGCCTAGCCAAGCCCGACGTGAAAAGTGCATCCATCTCCCATCACAATGCATAAACTTAGCTCATGTGAGCTCTGGCCTGTTGACTTTCAATTATATACCAGCATCAATAAAAAATAGAATATATCGAGCACTCTTATATAAAAATTATTGAGATACAATGCGGTTCACTTTTTGTACAAAATTCGATAATTACGTATCGAGTTATGTTGGACCACTATAATTTAAGTTGCATAAACATACTTTTTTGACCATGTCAAGCAAGGGCTGGCACTCCTAAACATGCTCGACCCATTTTACAGCCAATTGACTCATACTCGTGGTCTTTGTACAGGCAGAACAATGGTCAATTGTATATAAGGAAAAATAAGAATAGGGGTTAACTAGTAATTTTGATGAAATCCAGGACCATTTTAAGATAGGCAATGCACAAACAAAGTCCACCAACAGCACTAAAATTTGTCGGAAGTAGAGTAACTGGCAACAACCGGTAACCATAAAGTACAGGCTGGTCACAGCATGGAGCCTCCTCGTCAAGGTACAACACTACAACTTGCCAGGACTGTACAAAATTCACTTGCCACATTGCCCTTATTTACTGGGAAGTGCATAATGAGTGCGTGTCAGATTACGATTGGATGACTTTATTTATTTATTTATTTATTTTTGGTACCCAGGTATCGCAGTTTAGCCAGACTAATTTCCTGGACCATCAGTCACCGGCCCCTCAGTAACTGGCGGATGTAAACCGCGAGTTATATCCAAATTGACCAGGGTTCGAGCACCCCTTATACTCCGGATGACTTTATTTTTAATCCAATGGCTTGACGCATGTAGAAAGCTTGTAATTTACTAATTATTGCATATACAGAAGGGAACTTTGTAGTACAAGTATCCGTTCTTCAAGAAAATTTGAAATTCTACCCTTCTATCTTGAGAGTGTGTTTGAGCCACATTATTTTTGAAGAATGCATTTTGAAATAATAGATTGATAGGGACAGTTGAAAAAAAAAAAGAAAAAATTATCGATGTGATGTAAAATATTATTTTATTGAAGAATGTGTAGTTAAAAATAAATAGAAAAATGAGAATGAAAATGAAAATTTGACTTAAACATGGGCTCAACATCCCACCTTCGTTCAAACATATATAGCACCGTTTAATTCAACTGAAAAAGATAATTAAAATTTAGGTTACAAGGAATAATTAATTTTATCAATATATTTATGAAACTCACGACTTTACAATCACACGTTTCATCAAACTTCATATTAAAATTTAGGACGTGTTAGGTACAGATTAAAATTGAAAAATTAGCCATTATTGTTGACTTTTATTAGACGAGTAGGACCCAATAACGGTCATATTTTCAATTTTAATTGGATTTTAAGCTGTACCGAACATGACCTTAATAAAAGTTTTATTTTTATCTAAATTGAATAGTAATAAACTATGAAGTGTTTGTACCCACTTGAAATGAGTGGGATGCACATAACAACATATCACGCAATATATGATATACCATTTGCACTTTCGTTAAACCTTGTTTGAAAGTGATTATTTAAAAATCACTTTTTACAAACTCATTTTTCAAAAAGATAAAATTAAATCATTTTTTTATAATTTTTTTTATTTTTTAACCATACATTCTCTGAAAAATTATTTTATCACTTCCATACAAACTCTTAACATTTGACGCGTCTAGGTCTTTTACATTTTAATCGTTAAGTTGTGACATGTGCTATACTCCTGATTTTTTTTGTCTATATATGTGGTGGAAAATGATACACGACTATGGTTATCAACGAAATCCTTGTTTTTCGTTCAATGTCCTGTTAGACTATGAGTTCTAAAAACTTGTTTGGTAAGAATTTTAATTCAATTAAAATTGAAAATATAGTTGTTATTGGGTCTCACTCGTCTAATAAAAGTCAACAATAACGATTAATTTTTCAATTTTAATCTAATTTTAATTTCTACCAAACATACTCTAAATTTTTTCCATGTAGCCTGGTTTTTAAAAATTTTCTTATTTTAGTTGAGCAATTTTATATATTTTGGGACAGTAATATCAAGAAATAAAGGTTAAGAATAAAATTAGAATAGGCCGAGAACCACAGTCGCATCTAGTCTAAGGGGTATTTTAGACAAAATATCTGATAATTTTTTTTTTTTTTTTATTAAAACGCTAATCAAAGACCTAGACCAAAAAATTATGTGGTTAAAATTTNAGTAAAGGAAGTAATTGGCTCTTCCATAGGAGATAATTGGAGGAGGAGAGCTTGATTGTGACCATGTGAATTAATGTGTTAAAGGGGAGAAGATGGGTGTTTTCTTCAGCCATGGAAGGAAGTGGATCAAGGATGCTAATCTGATGCAAGCTCTGATACCATGTGAATGTTGAGCAAAACCACCACACAATAAACGTGGTGAGTGATTTCTATTTATATTGAAGTTTACAATATTTATATAATCTTTGATAAAGGAAACTAGGATCAAATAGATGCTGTAATATCCTAAAAGTAAGCTAAGAGTGTGTTTGGTGCACATTAAAATGAAAGAATGCATTTTTTTGAAGTGATGTGATGAGAAAGATGTGGTTGAAAAAAAAGGAAAAATTATTGATATGATGTGAAATATTATTTTATTAAAAAATATGTGGTAGAAAAATTAAAATGAAAAAAATAATATGGGCAACAGGCTACATCTCCGTTAAAAATCCAAAGCCAAGGCCAAGCCAAATGCCCTGGACTGAGTACCGGTTCATCCAGTAAAAAATCCTTACGTTATTGTTAAAAAAATAAAAAAGATTTATTAAAATAATCGCCTAAGAAAACGATGAAAAGACAGAGCCTGTAATGAAATTGAAGGGGGAGAGGAAGAGAGAGAGAGATGGCCAATTGATTGACGCTAAGAATCATACCAATGACCCTCGCACTCAAATTTGCCTTGCATTTTTTTGTCAAGATTTTTGTTCAATTAAGCTAAACCCACATTATATATTACAGATCTGATACTATACTGATTGTATATCAATCATAGTGTTGGATTTTACAGAAAATGGAGGCAAATGCTGGAATGGTGGCTGGATCTTACAAAAGGAATGAGCTTGTTAGAATTCGTCATGATTCTGATAGTGCGGTATGCTTTTTATAAAAATCCACTTCGATCTTCAGTCCTAATTTACAGTATTTTTCTTTTTATTGGAATTTTGTGTTTAGATCCGAGGCATGGTAGAGCGGAAGTGAATTTTGGGCTAAAGGTTCAAGTCTAAATTTGGAATTTGAAGTACTTTTTTTTTTGATGTCTTGGTTTGAGTAGGGAGTGATATGCTCAAGATTAGTTTTTTAAAATTGCTAGTTAATTTTGATTTTGACTCTTTGATTTTAATTTATTTTCCCTGGACATTTTATTTTGTTTAGCTGGAGTCCGCTCTTTTGCTAACTAGGATCCAGTTAATTTAAGTTTGGTATTTTTATTATCAATCTTCGTAGATCACAGTTATGACCTGAATATGTATCTATCCATGGATTTGCCATCAATGTTGCTTGATGACGTGTAAGAGTGGATAAAATAAACATTGGATTTTGAGAACATAGTGTGTTGTTTTTATGATTCCGTTGATCTGGGCTCTAGATGATTCAGTTCAGTGATTGACTAAAATTGCTCTATGTGACTAGAGTATTACATTCTCTTACCTCTGTGATCTTACTATGATTGCTGATTGCCTCTGTGTATTATTGTAAGATTCTTTTAAATTCACTTTTGGGGATTTTCATTGAGTATTCTCCAATCTAGATCCCTCCTTCCATCTTATTTTCTATGCACTTTTGCACAAAGAACATGTATTTGATTGGTTCAACCCGAATCTAAACTTTCCCTCCCTCAGTTTCAATAATTAAGCTATTTTGGTGCATAGTTATACTTCAGATTCTTGTACAGTGAGTGTTATCCCATCAGTTCACGATGGAATGGTTTTAGTTTGCAGGTATTTCAATGTGGCTACATTTTTCCATCTAGTGGACTACCTCCATATTTGATATGCTTTATTATGTGTACACAGGAATTAAATTGTGTGCTAATTATTTAGTTTAATTTCGATCAACTTATTTCTTGCACATAATGCAGCCAAAGCCCTTGAAGAACTTGAATGGTCAGGTATGTCAGATCTGTGGGGATACCGTTGGACTGACTGCCAATGGTGATGTATTTGTTGCTTGCAACGAATGTGCTTTTCCGGTTTGCCGTTTATGTTATGAGTATGAACGAAAAGATGGAAATCAGTCATGTCCCCAATGCAAGACTAGATACAAAAGACACAAAGGTCAGTCTGCTTTTATTTTTTATTTGGTTTTTTATGCTTTTTTACCCATATATGTTTGGAGGTTTGTGGACGTACTAATTAGTCATTCATCTTATAGGGAGTCCACGAGTTGAAGGTGATGAGGATGAGGACGACGTTGACGATTTAGACAATGAATTTAGTTATTCTCAGGGAAAGAGCAAGACTCTATCCCAATGGCAGGGAGACGATGTTGAACTCTCTTCATCTAGCAGACGCGAATCACAGCAACCAATCCCTCTTCTTACTAATGGGCAGCCGGCAAGTTTTTATTTTGATTTTTTTATCTTTATGAACTTCACACTTGCCTGGGGGATGGGGGTTGGCATTGACCACTTCCTCCTCTACCGATAAGAAAAAAATCGTAATTTATTTAAGTATCCATGAGCAATAATACACAGCAGATTCTAAAGCTGCAATTTATGACATAATAATGGACAATGCCAATGCTTAGAACTTAAATCCGGCTGCAGTAGATTATAGTTTCCTCCAGCATATGTGGCTTCATTGGCATAATTTTTGTACCATAGTTATATTTCCTCTCTGCATAAAAAAATGGTCTTTTTTGGTGCTAATTTTCTTTCCTTTGTTTTATCTTCTACTTTTATTACAAGTCCAGCACCAGTTCCCAAATAATCGCCTTGACTAGCATACTAATGCAAGATGATTTTCCTCATTACTTTTCATACGAGGCCTTTGTTCTTTTCCTCAAGTCATTTTGTCAGTTTATTGGAAAGAACATAAAATGTCATCTGAACATGAAATAATGTTGCTTCATTTTGAAAAATCCATATGCAATTCAGGATGGAAACTATTTTTGCATCTTTCAACTAAATTTATTCTGTTGGTATATATTTTCTCACAAACCCGTACATAATTGACAGGTGTCTGGCGAAGTTCCCAGCTCTATACAAGACACTCAATCTGTAAGAAGTACATCAGGACCATTGGGCCCTGTAGACCGGCATGTTCACTCCCTTCCCTATATCGATCCGAGGCAGCCTGGTAAGCTTCTTATCTATACATGTGAATTGGCTAGCATCCACTTAGATTGGTATTCTAAGGTCCTTTTTATATGAAAACTACTGACTGACTAATAATATGGTGCAGTTCCTGTGAGAATTGTGGACCCTTCAAAAGACTTGAATTCTTATGGACTTGGAAATGTCGACTGGAAGGAGAGAGTGGAAGGTTGGAAACTAAAACAGGAGAAAAATATGGTACAAGTGAACAACAGATACGGTGAAGGGAAAGGAGAGATTGAAGGCACAGGGTCAAATGGAGAAGAATTACAAATGTAAGAATCTATACTCTCTTTATTTTTCTTGGGTATATTCAGGATAAATATCACACTGTTGAGATTATTCAGTTCACTTCATGGCACTGCTCGGCTACTATTTCTGTTGGAACATTCGAATAATTAGTTCAAGTCTGCTGCTCTATTGGTGCATTAATTAGTTTAAGAAGGGAGATCATTCATGTAGTTTCACATCATGCAACTTTGATCTTTACATCCTTATGGACTGCTAATAGTTTGTTTCTCTGACAGGGCTGATGATGCTCGCCAACCCATGAGTCGTGTTGTGCCTATTTCTTCTTCTCATCTTACCCCGTATCGTGTTGTAATAGTTCTTCGGTTGATTATCTTGGGCTTCTTCTTGCAATACCGTTGTACTCATCCGGTAAAGGATGCTTATCCTTTGTGGCTGACATCAGTTATCTGTGAGGTTTGGTTTGCTCTGTCTTGGCTTCTGGATCAGTTTCCAAAGTGGTACCCGATCAATCGTGAGACATTCTTGGACAGACTCGCATTAAGGTTTGTGAATGTCTTATGATTGTTAAAGTTAAATGCACTTGTAAGTTTGATTAAATACCCTGAGTACTAAACAATGCCTTTTTTTTTTCCAGATATGACAGGGAGGGTGAGCCGTCCCAGTTAGCCCCTATCGATATTTTTGTCAGTACAGTGGACCCCATGAAAGAGCCTCCTCTTGTTACTGCCAATACCGTGCTGTCCATCCTTTCTGTGGATTACCCTGTTGACAAAGTCTCCTGTTACGTGTCAGATGATGGTTCAGCAATGCTAACCTTTGAAGCCCTCTCTGAAACTGCAGAGTTTGCTAGGAAATGGGTGCCTTTCTGCAAGAAGCATAGCATTGAACCAAGGGCCCCTGAATTCTATTTTGCTCAGAAGATAGATTACCTTAAGGACAAGATTCAGCCTTCCTTTGTGAAAGAACGTAGAGCAATGAAGGTGACTTACAATAGTACCTATAGAAAATATGAAAACAAAAGTTTTTTTTGGATCTCCCGAATTAACCATCCATTCCCTTTTCAAGGAAGATAAACTACTTGCCAATTTCTATGCAAAACTTTACACACAATTTCCAAAATTTTGTTTGTCGAGGCAGAAAAATATAGTACATTGTGGATAATTGTATGTGTTAAAAATTGTTCTGCAGAGAGAATATGAAGAGTTTAAGGTACGCATCAATGCACTTGTTGCCAAGGCTCAAAAGATGCCTGAAGAAGGATGGACAATGCAAGATGGAACTGCTTGGCCTGGAAATAACCCTCGTGATCATCCAGGAATGATCCAGGTGATTTAGTTGTCGTTTGAGTTTTGAAGTATCCAAGTTTATGCCTTAGCCGTATATCCTGTTTTAACACTTCGCTTATGGATTGTAGGTTTTTCTGGGGCATAGTGGGGGCCTTGATACAGATGGAAATGAACTTCCTCGCCTGGTTTATGTTTCTCGTGAGAAGCGTCCAGGATTCCAACATCACAAGAAAGCTGGAGCTATGAATGCTTTGGTAGGTTATTGGTTACCGATCCGTATTGCCATTACTATATCAAAATACAATTGATGATAACAGTAGTGTGAATTTGGTGAATGACTAATCATAGCCATTTGATTGACTTGCTAGTTTGTGAAGTAAATTTCTAATAACCATATGATTGTGCTTGGGGCTGATGATTGGATATAGTTAATAATGACACCTGTTCTTTAAAAGACGTGCCTAATTTCCAGGGTAGAATTGGCATTTTATATTTACTTACAGTATTTCTTAAGCTACCAACATTTAAGCTCCTTTTGTAGTTTTTTATCCTCAACTCTAACTGGGAATATAGCATGCTGTTATTTCACATCGTACATACCATCCTCGTTACTACAGTAAACGATGGCTGATTTTGGAGAAAAAAAGTATAAACAAGAGAGTAACGAAAACTGTTTCCTCGATCTTGCCCTCCAGTATGCTGTCAGGTCGGTCCACTGTAGTGCGCGAAAGGGTTTCTGTAACCATCCTTTGCTTGCCTTTTCTGTTAGTTTGTTTTTATTTTTAAAAGCTTTGGAAGGGCTTTTAAGTGAAGGATGAATTTATCTATGATCTCATTTTTTTGGTATGTTCTGCAGATTCGTGTCTCTGCTGTTCTTACAAATGGTGCATATCTTTTGAATGTGGACTGTGATCACTACTTTAACAACAGCAAAGCTCTTAAAGAAGCTATGTGTTTCATGATGGACCCCGTTCTTGGAAAGAAGACTTGCTATGTTCAATTTCCACAACGGTTTGATGGCATTGACTGGCACGATAGATATGCTAACCGTAATATTGTATTCTTTGATGTACGTATCTCTTTACAACTTCTCTATCATCAGCTATTATTTTTTCATCCATGCATTATCAACTTTGTCATGGTCTTGTGCTACAGATCAACTTGAAAGGCCTCGACGGGATTCAGGGTCCAGTCTATGTTGGAACTGGATGTTGCTTTAACAGGCAAGCTTTGTACGGGTATGATCCAGTCCTAACTGAGGAAGATTTGCAACCAAACATCATTGTCAAGAGCTGCTGTGGCTCTAGAAAGAAAGGAAAGCATGCTGATAAGAAATACACTGACAAGAAGAAAGCAGCAAAAAGGACTGAATCCACCATTCCAATCTTTAATATGGAGGACATTGAAGAGGGTGTGGAAGGCAAGTCTGTTTACACATTAGGCAATTTTGGATAAGTCAAAAAGATTTTGGGGCTAGCTGGTGATGTTTATTTCATTCTTATTCACCTACCTTATCAAAACCTAAAATTCTTTTGGGTCAAACCACCTCATTTAAAAGCTTAAGCTATTAAAGAGTAGACATATTAAGCTCTTGGGAATTATGCGCAATATACAACTTTCTAAACTCCTTGACTTTGTATTTAGTTTCAACTTGTTAGCTATATTATTAGTAATTCTGAAACAAGCATGACTTGAATCATGGTGATTAATGCTTAATGCATTCCTTGAGTTTTACAGGATATGAAGATGAGAAGTCGCTCTTTTTGTCTCAAAAGAGATTGGAGAAGCGGTTTGGTCAATCACCCGTTTTCATCGCTGCCACCTTTATGGAACAGGGAGGCATTCCGCCGTCAACAAATCCTGCTACTCTTTTGAAAGAAGCAATCCATGTCATTAGCTGTGGGTACGAGGACAAAACTGAGTGGGGCAAAGAGGTAACTTTGATAGTTTTCCTATGGGTTAAAACTCTCACACAACCTGTAGCAATGTTTCATTCAAGTCACCGAACTTTTCTTTTCCAAGGTAGTCATTGAACTTTCATTTTTGTTTTCATTTAGGCACTCAGCTTTTTGCTGTCTCTCTACTGAATTAATGGAATTGAGGACGACATGAAACATCCATTGGTGCATAGCTTTTATTGTCCAATTGGAACAAAATACTTCTTTCTGTCATACTAGTGTTTTGTGTTGAACTTTTCGTTTCTTTATAAAGCGCATTTCAAGTGCAAAACTTGTCCAACAATACGTTTCTTTGCCTAGTTGGACGATAAAAGTAATGCACTAATGGATTTTCCATGCTCATCTGTGCATCATGTTCTCCATTAACCATGTCATTTTTTTTTATTTTTTTTTTTAAATTCAGCAAAACGGAGTGCCTAAAATGAAACAAAAATGAAGTTTTGACTAACTTGGAACACAAAAAGGGTTCTGTGACCACACTGAAACAATACTGTATAAGTTGACTAAAAATGTGATTAAACCCATTTTTTAATATTGACTAGGCATGTTATAGAATTAGAGAATCTAGAATTCGACTTTTATAGATGGCATTTGCATTTCAAGTTACTAGGCTATTGAGATTAATTATTTGCTTTCAGATTGGGTGGATATATGGTTCTGTCACAGAAGATATTTTAACAGGGTTCAAAATGCATGCACGAGGATGGATTTCAATCTATTGCATGCCTCCTCGCCCGGCTTTCAAGGGGTCTGCTCCCATCAATCTTTCGGATCGTTTGAATCAGGTCCTTCGGTGGGCTTTGGGATCCGTTGAAATTCTTCTGAGTCGGCATTGCCCCATATGGTATGGTTACAATGGGAAACTGAAGCTCTTGGAGAGATTGGCGTATATCAACACTATTGTTTATCCCATTACCTCTATTCCGCTGCTTGCTTATTGCATTCTTCCGGCCATATGTCTTCTTACCAATAAATTTATCATTCCCGAGGTAAGTGACAAATTTCTCTATTGCTGGTTAAAAGTGTTTTTCAACTTGTCTTTTTGCTATCTAAGCCTAGTGTTCATCTGTTAGATTATTTTTTCTACTATCTGCACACATCATCATCTGGCTTGAGAAGCCAAAATTAATGGCCAAGAGTATGTCTAAGATTAAAAAGTTTAATTTTAAGTAAACAATTAAGCTTTGAAATTTATAATTTTTTTATTGGTCAAAGTTGGAAATTGGCAAGTATTGCAAGGCAAGAGTCACTTCCTAAATAATTGACCTTTTTTTTTTTTCAAAATATCCAAATAGGGAAACCAAAAGTCACGTTTAAATAAATTTGTGTTTAAGCTCAGCAACAGGCTCCAGGAACCATGCTTCCCCTTTCTTCCATGGGATTAGAAGGAGGGTGGGGATCTGGTATACGACTTCCTATGTTGAATTCCTGTTATAAATACAAGGATTTGCCCACCATGTAATACGAAGAAATAATTAGCATGATGGTATTTTTGTGCTTTTCCATTTCCAGTCTCCTGCATGCCATGTGTTGACCATGCACCTACTTCTGTTCTTCCGCAGATAAGCAATTTTGCTAGCATGTGGTTCATTCTTCTCTTCGTCTCTATTTTTGCTACTGGAATTCTGGAAATGAGGTGGAGTGGTGTGAGTGTTGAGGACTGGTGGAGAAATGAACAATTCTGGGTCATTGGTGGAACATCGGCTCATCTCTTCGCCGTTTTCCAAGGTCTCCTGAAAGTTCTCGCTGGGATAGATACAAATTTCACTGTCACTTCAAAAGCATCTGACGAAGATGGAGACTTTGCGGAGCTTTACGTGTTCAAGTGGACATCCCTCCTCATTCCTCCTACCACTGTCCTTATTGTGAACTTGGTAGGAATTGTCGCTGGTGTTTCGTACGCCATCAACAGCGGATATCAGTCGTGGGGTCCTCTGTTTGGGAAGTTGTTCTTTGCCATTTGGGTTATTGTCCACCTTTACCCATTCCTCAAAGGTTTGCTGGGCCGGCAAAACCGAACGCCTACAATCGTCATCGTCTGGTCAATACTCCTCGCATCCATTTTCTCCCTGCTTTGGGTTCGGATTGATCCATTTACATCGGAGGCTACAAAGAGAGCTGCTCAAGGTCAATGTGGTGTCAACTGTTAGTTACTTCTGTAACCAATTTTTTACAATCAGTTCAATGTCTCCTTGTGATGCTTGCCTTGGTGTATATAGACAAAGAAACCAACGGCTCGTTTTGTAAGATTGACCAGGCAATAATCGACAGTATTAATGAAGAAAAGGTTGTTAAACTCTTGATAACGTACTGTCCAGTCGAACCAATTCAGTACAGTACTATGAACCAGACGGGCCCTCGTGTGAAAAGTCGAGTGCAGATTTCTTAAGTTATGTTGTACCATTTACCCGCCGGAGTGAGGTGAATGAATTCGTCAAAGAGTCGTTTTGTTTTATTCCATAGTTTTTTTTAGCAAACGTTGCATCCCTTTCATCATTAATATTTACATGGTATAGTTGTCTTGAAACTTCAATATTTGTTGTGTTATTAATATTATTGTGCAGAAATGTGATGACTAGTTTTGTTATGGAGAGTGCTTCTGAATAATTTTTATTCGCTTGCTAAGTTGATTTGCAACGTCATTCTCATAGTGATTTTTTAGCACATGCCTCAAATTCTTATACTCGACTATGCTTACGACGATTGATATTAGCTAGATGAGCTCGGTAGCCTCTCTCTCACTTCACCCCTACCAATACTTGTTTTTTTCTTACTCATTCCTTCGACTTGATACAAGATCCTCCCGCAAACTCTAGCTAGTTATTGAGATAGTTATTTAGAACAAGTTCAGACATCAAGAGATCCTCAAAATGCTCGGCATCAATACCCTTTTCAATATCATTGACAAAATTATTTACTAGGGAAATGGATTAAATCGTATGTAATTAATTATGTACAGAAAAAAAATTTGTCAGAAGTTTTACACACATTCACATGTGTGGAGCCCAACGAAATAAAAATGAAAAAAAATAAAACCCACCCATTCCCCTACATTGTGAGTATCTAGTTTTGTTCTGTGAAAAAAATTTCTGTAAGCCAAGCATGGTTCGAAATGGAAATAGGGAAAAATTCATGGTTCAGTGATTATGTATTAGGAAATCAAAAATCAGTCCACATAGTTTATAAGTTTAAAACTCAGGTTTTTCCATAACATAATTAATTATATTTAATGATTATTAAATTTAATTCCGTTCCTTAATTTAAGTCCGCGGTTAAGATTTCCTATTATAACCAATCAGCTCCATATTTAACAGATTCTGATTCATTACCATA
>CAIGRF010119671.1:0-12158 GCA_903798235.1 Fraxinus ornus | reverse complement strand
ATACAAAAACTAGTTAGAAACAAAAGTGTATTGTTTGTTATAATCAAAGCACATGGAGTTATATTAATTCATAGGTCAACAGTTTCACCAGGATTAGTCATAAATCTACTAAGAATACTTATACCATGAACTAGGTCAGGTCTAGTGCAAATCATAAGGTACATAATAGAGCCAACAACATTAGCATAATGTGTTTTACTCATTCTATCATATTCTTCAACAGTCTTAGGAGATTGTTCACTAGAAAATTTGAAATGATTAGCAATAGACAAAGTCACGGATTTGCATTCAGTCATGGCAAATTTTTCAAGTACTTTATTTACATAAGAGCTTTGATTCACATACAAAATACAATTTTTCCTATCTCTTTTGATTTCCATGCCTAACATCCTTTTTGCTTGTCCTAGATCTTTCATTTCAAATTCAGCTTTAAGTTTTTCTTTAACAGAATCAATTTTAGATCTGTTTTGGCAAGAAAAAAGCATATCATCAACATATAATAATAGGTAAACAGATTCAGGTCCTCCTAACCTTTTGAAGAAGAAGCAAGAATCGAAGTTACTCTTAAGAAACCCTAGATTCTGAACATAAGAGTAAAATTTCTTATACCATTGCCTTTGAGCCTATTTTAGGCCATAGAGGGATTTCTTTAGCAAACAAACCTGTTTAGATTTTGAATTAAGTTCAAAACCTTTTGGTAGATACATGTAAATGGTTTCTTCATGATTACCATTTAGAAAGGCAGTCTTACCATCAAGCTGGTCTAATTCCTAGTTGAAATGAGTTGTTAAGGCAAGTATAATTCTGATAGAAGTGTACTTTGCAACATGTGAGAAAATTTCATTATAATCTATACCTTCTCTTTGTGTAAATTCTTTAGCTACAAGTCTGACATTGTATCTTTTACCCAAGGTATTAGGTTTATCAACAAGAACCCATGTCTTATTTTTAATTAAAGAGTCCATTTCTTCTTCCATGTCTTCCAGCCAAAGTTTTGATTATTTACTGTCAATTGCTTCTTCAAAAGTTGTAAGTTCAGAATTAACAGATTCAAGTTCTGAGTAGAAAGTCACAAATTCATTAGTATTAATTCTGGTAGAATGAAACCAATTTCTTCTAGCTCTGTCTCTGGCCAATTGATAGTTTTCAAGAGCAGTATCTTGAAAATAATCTTCAGTTTCAAATTCATTTTGAGGCTGATATGTTTCAGATTGGGTAATCTCCATCTCAATCAAATTATCAGGTTCAATATGATCATATTCTTGATTTTCCAGCACAATTTTTTTAACAGGAATTGGATGCTTGGTGTTTTAATTTGGGAGAGTTTTAGAAGGAAACTGACTTTCAACAAATACTACATTTCTACTAATGATAACTCCGAACCCATCATTTTCTCTTACCCAAAGTCTATAACCCTTAGTTTCTTCTCCATAACCTAGAAAAACACATTTTTGAGATTTGAGTTCAAGTTTGCCTACGTCTTGATGAGAATAGGCAGCACAACCAAATACCCTAAGTTTAAAATAATTTGGAGACTCTCTAGAACATAAGTGTTCAGGGATTTGAAAATCAATAGCACTTGAAGCAATTATGTTTATCAAATAAGTGGCAGTTTTTAGTACTGCATCTCAGAAAAATTTTGGAAGGCTAGAACTAAGTAACATGCATCTCACATTTTCCAATAAAGTCCTATTTATTCTTTCAGCAATACCATTTTGTTGAGAAATGTATGTTATTGTTCTATGCCTCAGAATTCCATATTCTTTGCAAAAAGAGTCAAATTCATGATTTTCTGATTTCCAGACCATTATCTGTCCTAAGTGCATTTACCTTCTTATTAGTTTGATTTTCAATCATAAGTTTCCATTGTTTAAAGTTTTGAAAAGTATCGGATTTGTTTTTCAAAAGAAAATTTCAGATTTTCCTTGAGAAATCATCTACAATTAATAGGTAGAATCTAAATCCACTCAAAGTGTTCACAGATGCAAGACCCCACAGGTCTGCATGTAATACTCAAGTATTGAAGTGGATTTATGAATTCTAGTTTTGAAACGCAATTTGTTTTGTTTTCCAACAACACAATCTTCACAGAATTTAAGACTTTCAATATTATCCTTTCCAAAACATTTCAATTTATTTAAAATCATTAATCCCTTTTCACTAATATGGCCTAGTTTCCTATGTTAAATTAGGGCTTTATCATCATGAGTTTTCACAGTTGTAGAACTGTTACCAACTAGATGTTCAGCTTGCAATGTGAAGATCCCATTGGATCTAGGAGAAGAAATTATTTCTTTTGAGTTAAGACTTATCTTGGTAAGACCTTTATGAATCCTTATTTCATATGCATCATTCAGTCGTCCCAAAGAAATCAAGTTTCTTTGAAGATCAGAAACATATTTTGTCTGAAACAGTTCAAGAATGTTGTTATTTTCTAATAAGGGTTTAAGGTTTCCATTACCTTTAATTTGATAGGTCATATTATTACCCATTTGAACTTGACCACCACTTAGATCAATAAAATCAGTGAACCACTCTCTAATGTGACACCTATGGAAGAAACAACCAGAATCAAGAACCTATTCATTTATATTCCTTTTAGTTGTAGTAATAATGACAACTCCCTGTATTTCAGATTCATTATTGCAGGCAATATCTGCAAACCCATCCGTATTAAATTTTCCTTTCATATCAGATATTTTCTTGAAACAATCTTTTATGTGATGTCCAGTTTTGCCACAATAATAACATTTTTTGACTTGCAACTTAGGTTTTGGTTGGCTCTTATTCTGATTTCTGAACTTAGGAAATTGTGATTTTCCTTTCTTATGAGAATTAAAATTGCATTGATTCCCCTTCTTGTTCTGATTAACCTTTTCCCTAACATTCAGACCTTCCCCACACTTAGAATCCTTAACTTCAGTTTTTAATTCTAGTTCTCTATTTCTTAAAGACGATATCGCAATATCAACAATAAGATTAGTTCTCCCATACTCTAAAGTATTTCTCAGTTCTCTGTATTTATCACCCAAAGTATACAAGAGAGCAACAACTTGTTGATCTTTAGATAATTTTTCATCACAGTCAGTTAATTCTTGAACCAGTCTTGTGAATTTGTCAATGTTTTCTTCCAAGTTGGAGGATGAATTAAATCTAAAAATGTAGAATTGTTTTAGAAGATAACATTTGTTGGGCATGATTTTAGTAATATAGAAAGATTCTAGTTTAATCCAAAGACCATGCGTATTGGTAATTTCTCCAACCTTTCTAATTACAGTATTAGATAGATGAAGAAATATAGAACTCCAGGCAATCTCATCTAACTCATGTCTCCTATATGCACTAAATTTAGTACCTCAAGTCCCATCAATAGCAGCAGCACACCTCTGTTGTAACAACAGAGCCCTCATTTTCGAACGCCACAAACTAAAGTCTCCAGCCCCTCTCCAAAGTTCTACTTCAAATTTGTGTGCAATAGTCATATTTACAAACAAATTCACATATTCAAGTTTATGTATCACATAGAGTACATTAAGTATAGACAGTGTAATGAAAAATAATAACACGATAATTATCTAATCAGCAAGTACAAATATATCAAGATAGATTGTCAGTTTGACATGTTTAAGGAGTGATAACCCTTTAATCCCCTACTCCCTCAAATTCCCAGATCCTTAAATGAGATTTTGGATAAAGGAAGGTAGAGGAGGATTAATTACTTTAATAACCAAATCAAAGATAGACAAAGCAGTTTAATAATTTGATTGAGAAATGAGAAGGGTGCAGAGAATTATACCAGAGTTGAAAGTCAATGTTTCAGAAAAAGTAGTGTAGGAAAGTACCAGAACCGGTTCAATTATCCAAAATAGTGCACAAAGAACAAACGAGTCACAGCAACTCCACGAGTGAGTCAAGTAAAACCAACAAGAATCGAAGTAAGTCAAATCAACTCACTATCACTCATAACGAGTTCTCAAAAGAACCACAACTCAGTAACGAGTTAAAAACAAAACACTGAGAACTCAGTGTAAAAATGCAAGATTTTAAAGATCAGTTCCAAACAAATTTATTTTTCACAAGAAATACCAACAAATAAAAAACATCTTGATAGTCAGACACTAAGAATCAAGAAGTTTTCAAAAGATCCAATCAAGAATTGGATCGAAGAAAAATGGAACAAAAACTTTCAGAAACCACAATTTGTTTTTCAAAAAGATCCAAGGGTTTTGAAAAACGTTCAGATCTGCAAATCGTTTCAACAGTAAACCCTAATCCTTTTTTTTAAAAGAAATCTCTGATACCACCTGTTGGTCACAGAATCGAGATTTTCATACCAAAAATCAAAACGAGAAACAAAAATTGCAGAAAGTAAGAAAACACAGATGTTTCGCCTCTTAGGGCCCCGAATGTTCAGCTTTAACAACCTACTCACCTGTTGAGTATCTACTAAGTAGATTATGCTCGAATCCACTAAGAATCACAAAGAACAATACAAATTGTAATTTCTTCACTGATGTTTCCTCTCTAGTAAAAAACCTTTCTCCTCACAACCACTAGATGTACACCAAATACACTATCAATATCACTAAGATATTTACAGAGATCAAAAACTAGAAGATCTCAAGAAGATGAAGAGATAAAAATACTCGAGAGAAGACGAAGAAGAAAACCCTAGAATACAAATCAACCGTAAATCAAAGAGTCGAGAAAGAGTTATAAAACCACCTTTAAGGCATCCAATCCAACGGTCCTGAGCATGCCAAATGTGAGGCCAAGATTAATTCATTTGAAAAAAACAATCCGGTGGCCCAATTACATAGCAAAGCCCAATGACAATAAGAGGCCCAATACCACAAAATAGAGAGGCAGCCCACAACAAACTTGCATCTCCGCCTAAACGTGAGAAGTTAGCTACCAGCACTGTGCTTCTGCTTATTGTTGTACTGGTCCCCGCAGTATTTGCCTAGATCTTGCATTTCCTTATTGGTTTTCACATCCTTAGCCTCTCTAGCGATTCCCACATATCCTCATTGGGTGTTAGCCAGGGTTGCCACAAGGAGAAAGACCCAAGGAGAAAGAGGAATATAAGCAACACTGAAGTCTTTGCCATTGTTAGAAAATTAGAAGATAAATGTGAATACAATTTGTGTCTGTATGACTGTTTGTTGGGATTTGAAATGGAAAATGATAGGATCGGAGGGGAGTGTAAAAAGAGTAATGATATGTAGCCTCACTGGGTTACAACCCCAGTCTAAGTGGCTCTAAATGATAGGTTAAATGAAATGTAAAATTAAATAATTGGGGTTGTAACCCCAGTGGGGCTACACAACATTACTCTTATAAAAAAAATTAAGAAAGTATTATGAATTCATCAAGTACTTCACATCACTTGTTTTAATAGCATCTTCTTTAGTTGTGACATTTTTTACTTTTGACATTTTCTTTATTTAGTATTATCATCAAAGTCGTAACAAAGTCATATAGAGTAATGCTATGTAGCTCCACTGGGGTTACAACCCAATTTAGGTGGCGTTAATGTGACATTAAATGATATGTAAAATTAAATAAGTCGAGTAATGCTATGTAGCCCAACTGGGGTTACAACCTCAGTTTAGATGGCTTTAAATGATAAGTTAAATGAAATGTGAAATTCACGTATCATTTAATGATATATTAATACCACCTATACTGAGGTTGTAATCCTAGTGGGGCTACACAGCATTACTCTTTTTATAGAGCTTGTATTTATGTTGATTTGTTAATTATTTGTCCATCTAAAGTGCAAAAAATTTTAAATATAAGGAAAAAATGCATTGCTAGTCATTGAGCTTTATTCGAGTTGCATCTAATTCACACATCTTTAATTATGTGCAATTAAGCCACTCAAATTCATTTAACTTGCATATATAGCCACTATTACGCCAGTGGATGGAGTGGTCAGATCTACAAATAAATTGAAGTTGGATGGCTTAATTACATAAATTTAAAGACATGTGACCTAAATGCAACTTCACTAAAAAAAATTTAATGTTATTTTTTATTTTTTCATTAATTCGACTTTGATCGACCTCAATTCAACTCTTTACCTCTTAATCTTTACTTTTTTTCTCGAATTGATGCTTGGTCGGGTTTTTAAAACAGTGAGTGTTACGGGCCTGCATCAGACCCGCCACCTCATCTGCCACGTGTCGCAAGGGGGTGGCCCGCATCGAGCCACGTGTCAACCAAGGTGATTGTGCATGGGATGAACTGATTACATAAGCCGAAGCGATTGCGTGAGGACAAACTAAACAGCCACCTGCGAAGGAACCGAACTCATCTGCANGAACTGATTACATAAGCCGAAGCGATTGCGTGAGGACAAACTAAACAGCCACCTGCGAAGGAACCGAACTCATCTGCAATATAATGCGGATGCAAAGGCCCGTACTCCACTTCTACAATTTTACACTTGTCTCGCCTCACCCCTGCAAAGATCTCTTACAACGAATCTTTCTAAAGTCAAATCCATGATTGATGGGACGTGCGGCATGGCCCAAACGGTCAATTCAGCTACTTTTGTCAGGAACATCCAATGCCAGCCAACCTATGGATGAACAGATTGACACCTAGGATGGGAGGAGCCCTGAGAATCTGATAATACGTGTCTCCTCATATAACGGTCCTCATCTTCCCATCTTTAGTATAAATACTACTTCCCTGTGCCAGAAGAAAGGAAGCGAATCCCATCTTCACTCCAACTATATTGCAAACTCGGTATCATTTTCTCTCCCTCACATATTGGCACCCTGTTATTACACATTTATATCAACCACTTCTCGACGAGTGTTTCACCGTCGGCGAACTACTTTCCGGTCGAATCTAAACTGACTTGACCGTTGGAGTGGTCGTGGCCGCTCCCAACCCCTCGGGAGAAGCCACAGGCGACTGATGCCGTACTACGTGTGCAGAGAAGAGCTGATTTGAAGACTTATTCTGTTGGCCACGTGTCAGAGCCATTTTTTGAGGTCAACAGTGAGAGTGTTCATTTTTAATTTCACTTATCTTAAAAATAAGGTAAAATAATAAATTAAACAAAAACCAAAACAGATCAATAGCGAAATGGATGTGAAATCACATATGATAGCAGCCACTGAGACAAGAAACGCATTAACAAAATGGGGAATTGGTTTTCTTACAATCAACCTCTGAAGCTATTTGGTACATCTTCAAGTCTTTCTAACTTGCAAGTCATGGTCCACATAAAATCAAGTTTTCGTGTTGTATTGATGACATGTTTGAAGATAAACTAATCAATATTCAACATGTGATGCAATGTATTGTGAAAAGTTTGCGAAAGACGAATAAAGCCCCTAAACTGATGCAGAATAATGCAGAAAATGAGTTATATTTTTAAGTTTGTTAATCTAAACTTGAATTTTGAGAATTGGGTCAAATATTGACAGAAAATCTCAATATGTCTTTAATTTATAACAAACTTTAAGAGCGATCATTATGCCATGGTTCTTAAACATGCCCGAACTCTTAGTGAATAATGTGATTTTTATTTTATTTATTAAATATTGAGCATGTAAATTAAAATGTCTATAATCACTTGAAATAATATAGGTTGGATGCTTGTGTTGAGAAGCATAATGTGACATAACTTATATTTTGATTATAAATAATTTATTCGCAACCAATGTATAAATTCTTGGAATAAAAAGGTTGAATTTTACGATTCGAATTGTAACAAAAAACTTGATTAGCGAAATTCGGGTAAGTTCTTGATCTTTTTATTTTCTCATAACATACAGATGAACGTTTGGGAACGATCATGAATTTTTGAATTTTTTTTTTTTTTTGAGTGATTTTTATTCGACATTTCAACAAGGAGTTAATAGTACATTAAATTGATGGATGTGGATGTTATACAAGAAGATAATTATTCACAGTTGTATGCATCTCGTCTATCTTTCCCTCGATCAAATCAAGGATTATGCCATTTTTACTAGAAGGATTTTGACAGATACAATGACGGAAGTGTAGATGGCAGCAGATGGTTGAATAGAGATGTTGATTGTGTTTTAAACAGTCCAATAATAGAATGTCATGTAACATATGTCAATCTATTCGGCACTGTAGCATGATTTTCAAATCAATATGATAGCAAAATCTAAAGTAAAAGCAAGCAAATGCATCTAAACTTGAAAGAAAGGGACTTAAAGTGAAGGACGATGTGATTTATTGTACGCAATGATATGAATAGTGAAAGGCCCTCTCTATTCTCTCATCATATGTTTCATTTAGCCCCACAAAATGACACATTACATCAATATTTTTCTCCTAGATGGACTCACAATAAATCATGGAAGGAAAACTATGATTAGATTGAAAAGCACAAACTAGAAGTCTAGAAGGTTGTTAGGTCGGAAGTCAAAATTTTGAGCACTCTAGAAGGTGAAAGAAGTCTCGAGAATGCTGGTGATATGGCGCATATTGTTAACTTTGCTTGTAAATCTAATAGGAGTGAAGTAATGGTTTGATAAAAAGAGGTATTTCAAAATATTAACTAATTGTTTTTTTTTTTTTTGGACACGTACTGTATCACGGTACGATATGACTTTGGTATATTATTTGATTCAAAGCTATGTGTTTCAATTTCTCTATTAAAAGTCAAATGTTCGTAGCTCAATTGTCTGGTTAAGAGTATCTTCCCTTTTAGGTCACTAGAAAAAAGAAGTAATTTTTTTGGATTATTTCTTTTGGACACATTGCTTTTGGCTTACTCAAATTCACAATATTGGCCAAAATTACGAGTTTTTGGATCTTTTTTCTTTGTTTTATGAATGATTGTGTACTCATCTTGAAACATATCCCTACTATATAAAAATGGCACTTTGTAGCTACTGTAGATGTAATAGTAACCAATGAGATGTTGTTTATTTTCCCAATTGTCACTCCTCCAGTCCTTTAGTTTTATACGGTTATATCCATTTGCACATTAATTTTTTTCTACATCTGCTGTAAAAACGACGTTGTTTTAGACTTTTGAATAGTTATGTATTTTTTCCATGCATTATTCTTTCTTCTCGTTTATAAACCCATATATTTAGAATTTTCAAAGAACCATAAAATTTCAAAAGGAATTGAAGAGTGGCAAAGCTTTAGGCGGTATGTGGGGTTGTTGGCATCGGAAATCAAGGAGGTTCGCAACATAAATGACATGGAAAAAAGAATAAAAAAGTACTAAAGAATATTAGAAAATTAAGCAAAAGAAGAACATACAATATGAAATGAGCCAAATCTACTTGTAGGAATCATCAAGAAGAGGCACAAGAATTGCAGCTCCATAACGCCTGCTAAAACTGAAAGTTTATACAACATTTGATTTTCTACATTGAGTGGTACCAAAATGCAGGAAAAATTGTCATGACCTGTGCAATTACAGAAGACAACAAGAAGTCAAGAAAAATATATTAAATTAAAGAATCACCAAAAACACAAAAGTAATTTCCTTCTAAAACCATGACAATATCTCAAAGTAAAGAATTGCAGAGTTCATAAGAATAATTACAAGCTCATGAACAAAATGGAAATGGCCGGAATTCAGAAATAAAAATCAAAGTCATATTAATATTTTTTTTAAATATGCAAGAGCTTATACAAAGAATGGAAAATAAGCAATCATGAACTTGATTGCAATGGAGCTGCAGGCTCAAAGCATATTGGTATACAATAATGCTGAGAATAAACCCATGTTAAGTACTGAAAGAGTTGGTGTGGATACTGAACACCATATCTATGGCCAACCGTATAGCCAGTTGCTCATTTACTGCCTTCTTTATTAATATTCAGATAAGGGTAGTAAGCGGCAGCATCAGCCAAAAACATTCGACCAGCTCCAGCTCTGATAATTGGATACTCAACGACAGCTCCATTGTATACACAATAATAGTTCTGAGAAAAATGATACATTTATAGGAATGCCATTATTTTTGAATTGATGTCTTGCTAATCACCTTCAAATGGGATCTAATGGCGTTTATCAACAGTATTGATGCTCATATGCAGCCTAAAGAAAGGTGAGTTATATACAAACCATTAGATAAGTGTATTCCGTTGAGCATGGAGGGTACTTGAGGTTTGTCATGAAAAAACAAAAGTATTAGAAATCCCTAAGAATTGACTACTTGGTTTCTTTAATCAAATGTTACATGATTATACGCATTCGTTATTTCATGTCATGTAAGAATATGATAATACATAAAAGATTGCAACTTTTTATGTGGAGATAGACATGTTTGTATATAGAATGTACATGCAGAGAGAGCTCAAAATAATTCAAAAGAAATGTCACTCACACTTATTTCTTTCTTTTTTATAAAGTGATGATGATAATGATGGAGCTACCAATATTTTTTATGCAAAAGTAAATCACTTTAATGTAAATACAATACTTCATTCATCAGGTCAAAGGACTAATTTAATTTAAATAATGGCCTCTAACTTTTCAATAAGTTTCATCTAATTAACACTAAATGGTTCTATCCTCAAAAGACCATTTTGCAAATCATAAACACTAATTTAGCAAGTGGGGAACATAAGAATTGACAAATCTGCGCAATTTCCTCCGATATACTTATCATCCGTGCTCTACTCTTTAAGTTTGTAACAACAGCATCAAAAGCCATGGAAATACCTTGTCTAAGATCCATTGAGTTCATGCCAAATGTAACTGACTTGAAGCCCTCAGTAAATATTGCACGGGTTAAGACAGTAGCACATGTAGTACCTACATGTATTTGACAGATCATGTTCAATTGAGATCACACACACACACACACACACACACAATCGAACTAAGTCGAAAACTCACCTTTACCACCAACATCGTTGGTGGCATTTGCAACCTACTTTATAAGGCTCGCACCAATGTTTATTTAATGCTCTTTGCTAGGGTGACACCATCCTTTGTCACTTTAAGGGTACCCCAACTTTGCTCAATCACTACATTACGCCCCTTCACCAATTGAAACGATCAAAACTTCAATCAACTACAAACCAGAAGACAAAAACTAATGTAGAAATGAAAATAAAGAAATTGTTAAGAACAGTTGAAATAACATTTTTTTAACAATGTTCTCGCATAAATATCATGAATAAATCTATGGAAATGAAATAAAAGTGTCCATATATATTCTTCAAACATCAATACAAAATTACAAAAGTTCATTAATAAGCTAATTGGACACATGTATAAATAGATACCACTACAAAACGATAAAATAAAATTAATCGTTGGTGGAATGAGTAGTAGCAGGATCATTGAATTACCTTTCGGCTCATGGTGACTTTAAGTGCCTCAACGAGCTCTTCAACACTCTTAAGCATCAAAGCCCTTGTCTCCACTCCAAATCTAATGACTTTCGTTGCATAGTTCCTGCTCCGACCTAACTTACTACTAATTTGCATTTAAAAAAAACATAATATTTGATCTCATCAAATACAACTTTATTCAGTTCAAAATAAATAAAATAACGAATACTTGGAAATGAAATCAACTATTGGCTGCTATTTCTTGCAACACTATTCAGACAAGAAGAAAACGAGATTTTTATTAAATCGAAATTGAACAATTACAATAGGAAAAACCAGTTGTAAAGACTGTGTATTTTTGGATTTCGTAGAGTACCTAGCTTTGGAGGCAAGATTTGCAGCAAAACGATACAAAACTGAAAACGGTAAAAAAAAAAATGCTCTCCGCCCTGCACAGAGAGATATCCGTGCAGCACGTACATAATCCGTGTCCGCTCTGAGTGGACACCATCTGTCCTCGCGCATGAAGTTCTTTCTCCGCGCTACGCGGATCTTGCGTGGGCACGGATTTTAATACAATAAATTATTATTATTATAATGATTATCATGATCATTTGTAATAAATTTTAATAATGTAATCAATAATAGTCGATGAATTAATTAAAATACGGGTACTCAAAAAAATTTGGGATGAATATATGAATTCTGGGAATTAAATTACGACACTATTTCGACTTCATAATATCATAATATCGAGATTCAAAACGCATTGCACTATTTTTTAATGACATAATGTATTTTTTTATTTATTTATGGCGTTTCTATGAATTGTACTATATTTTTTAATGAATTTAATATTT